>AWOL01S0025597.1:55221-112215 GCA_000715115.1 Nicotiana otophora
TGTCGGATCCTCCAAAAGTAGTGCATTTTTGAAGGATCCGACACGGGTGCGGCTACATTTTGGAGAGTCCGCGCAACATAGCAGAATAGTAATAGAGTAGCTAAGATTTATAACCTCGTCAAATGGAGGTGCTTCATAGAAACTCTCAAGAGGTGTTGCAGGAGGGTCACGATCCTCAAGAAGTAATCTCTGCGTGAGATCGGATATAGGTGATGGGACTCCCTGGCGAAAGCAAAATAACTTGTGTATGCTGCAAAATGATTGTGAAGTAAAATAAGAATAGAAAGAGGATTTGGATCTCTGATGAACAAATTACAAAATGTCTCCAATTCATTGGATTTGGAATGTGCATCTAAGCACGTCATAGATCATCTGAAAATTGTACTAACCTTATCAAGTACCTCAATGACATTGCAAAAAGAGGATCATATGCACATAAATGAGCCCTTAAAACAGATGAAAGCAGTCCAGTAATGTCAATCCTCCTCTTTGGGGACCACTGGGATAGTGAAGTGCAAAACCGTCAGTGATGAGTGACTTCTACTAAAATGAGACATTCATCTTTTTTAACCCACAATAAATCTCAATAAATCAGTAGGACATCTAATTGCTGCCAGATGAACATATATGGAAGTCTAAATCTCAGGCCAACAAAATAACCTCTTACCTCATTCGCCACTGGAGAATTCTTATCATCTTCATCGTAAACCAAGGCGAGAAGAATATGCTTAAATTCCTCATATGCTTCCTTAAGATAAAAAAGTTGAACATTCATTAGAACCACAGTATAAACACAGAGAACCTTTTCAAGCGAGGAACCTGAGGATAGCATACAAGCCACTATCATCTAGCATAATTTTTATCTACGGAAAGAAACACCAGGAATGAGCTTGTCAAATCAAATATTTCTCTAGGTGTTGCATTCACATAACTTATTATCCAATTGACTAACATAAACAATGTTTTTATTACAAGAAAGAAAATCGTGATGTTGACGGATCCAAGAGGTATTCACGAGTGTCAATGCTGATAATGGAACTAAAATGAATATGCAGGGGACCTACTGGATATGCATCCAACGCACAAGGTGCCAGTGACTCTCGGAGGCAATTAATGGCAGATTCTCGGTCCTCTGCAGTTCGTTTCCTCAAAAGTTCAATAAACCTCTGCAGAAAAAATATGAAGACGACTTTGAGGTTAAATATGAAGCTAAAATATTTTCATCAAGTTCAACAACCATTTTGATCTTTGACTCAGATGCAAAATTCAGTTTTAATTTTCTAATTCAGAATCATGACTAATTTATCATGCTAAAGTTTATATCTTGTATATTCACTACCATAATCATCCATAATACAGCTTAAACAATTGATACATCTCTTTGCCAGCCATATATATATTGAGTGATGCTACAGAAGTTGTGTCAATCAATTTTGATTCCACGCAAACTAAATCGAATTGATGAGGTCGAGAAACTGTAGCACTAATAAGTTAAGCAGAGAACTAATTCACTAAGCCTGAGAAACAAACAGAGAGCTAAATAAATCCTAACCTGCTTCTGTAGGCAGAAGAGAAGACGATGATCATCGAGAAGAAAACGCGCGTGAACACGCAAGAGATCGATAGCGGCATCAATGTCACCACACTCCACTGACCGTCTGATCTGCCGAATAAGTAATCGTGACTGATAAGACGAAGACGAAGATGACGATGACGATGACGAAGGAGAAGCAGGAGGAGAAAGGGGGTCTTCGATTAGGTTTTCGGATTTGACGAAATCGATAATTAGAGAGTCAAGTGCCTCCCAATTCACCGGTACAGAATCCATGGCTGAATGGAGTTTACTGTTCTAGAGAAGTGGTAAGATCAAATGGAAAGGTAATTTATAGGTTTGATGATATAGCTTTGGGCAGTTGGGCCTGACGTTGGAAAACCAAAAAAATAAGTGAAGCCCGTCCGTTTCTCGGCGCATTTGCATATATGCCCAATGCCATCGTTCAATTTATACCCGTATTAAACAAAACTTTACAAAACGTACCCACTTATAGTTTAATTTCTTCAATGTAACTTCAGAAGCCAAATTTAAATTTCTTTTATCTTTTAATTACAATTACAGAATTTCAAATCTTTAAGTTATTCAATTTTTCAGCACAACTTCAGACGACTTTTTATTCAAACTCTAAAATATTAAGTAGTTCAATTTTTCAATACAACTTTAGATTCAAAATCTGAAGTTTTGATACATAAACTTATTCTTCGAATTTAATCAATCCAACACCCAAATCTATTCCAAATGAGTTCAAATTTGAAACATAACTTTCAAACATCATAAAGAACAAATCCCAATAATCAAATTGTTAAAACATTAACAAATTTAACGAACTCATTTTACAACTAAGTAGAAGAAGAAACCCTAAACATAAAAAAGAAGAAAGCAACAGTGAAGAAGAAGAGAAAAATGTATGTATCCGAAGTTACTAAAAAATTAGGTATCAGTTAAACTTTTTTTTAAAAGTGGGTACAAATCAATCAGTAGCGCAAAACTGGACGCTACATGAACACAGGCAGCGGCAAAGCCCAGTATTATCTAATAAGCTCATTTTAATCTGTTTATCTGATTATATTAGTTTCTCATTATAAACTTATTTTTAGTTTTATGATCTTATTTCTTTTTCTTTTATATATGTGAGATTTACCTTTACACATAAGAGATCTAAATATGATACTTTTTTAATTTCAACATTGTATATGACCATGAAGGCTCATTCCCTTCTGTAAAAGTGTTCTTTTAGGTGTTATGTTATTAATGATTTTTTTAATAATTAATTATCAAATAATCATCAAGAACAAAACAATCCCTATATTTGATTGGGTTCTACTCTCCACCCCCTTCCTGGTTGATTTGCCACTGTTACTGAAGATAGTATTTTACATATTTTTTCTCTCAAAGTGCACAGTAATACATAACTTCCTAAAAGACATTTGAAATAATTATTTTACCTTAATAGTATTAAGTTTTGAGCCCAAAATAAAAGTCACCTGCAAGCCCTGTTTCCTTTGTTGAGTCTTTTTTAGGTGATAAGTGCATTTTGCTAGAATTTAAATATATGATTATCCTTATAAAAGTATAAAAATTATTAAATCTTTTCTGTGTATTAAACAAAATAATGTAGGAAAGAATGCAAAAGTAGTGGTGCAAGGACAATGAAGATTTCAAGGAAGAAATACATCAAAGTAAAAAGCAAGAAGCAGAAAGTGTCAAGAAAAGAAAGTGGAAGATATTCTGCACAAAATTAAAACCAAAAGGCTAAAAACCGTTTTCAACCAAAACCCGTTTCCAACAAAGCAAAACGGTTACCATCAAGTTGCCTCGTGGCTGTAAAATGGACATTGTCAATCTCTGCAGAAGTAACTTGGGAGATTCGAAATCATTCCTCTTGTAAAGTTTGTTTCAGTTTTTAACCGTCTTCGTAGACCACGGTGGTGGCTACACTTTCATTTCAGTTCTAAATAAATTTCAAGGTTAGAAATTACTCTAGTTCCTATTGAATATTTTTTTCTATTTTCTTATTTAATGGACATGAATATTTTTATTAGCAATACTAGTTCCAGTATTGTCACGATCCAATTTCTCCTATAGGCCGTGATGGAACCCAACGTTACCGTTAGGCAAGCCAACCTTAAAGAAACTCCGTGATCTTTATTTTAACGATTTAAAAATTGTTGATTATTGTAGTTTGTGCCTAATTAAGAAGTAAGATTTTCAATAAAATGAGAAATCAAGATTTTTTTAAAGCAGTGAGATAAATAGGATAATCCAAAATTCATCACGTGCCTACTAGCTTAAACCACCAAAACCTGGTGTCACAAGTGTATGAGCAACTAGTAGAATATACAAAAGAGTTCCACGCTACTGTCTGAAATGAAGTAGACCGAAAATACAAGCAAAAGAAAGACTTCGGCTGCTACAGAACGGGCTCGAAAGGCAGCTCACCGTGTAGTCTCGTAGTAGTAGTTAAGTATGCGCGCCAGACTGATATCCAGATGCACCTGCCTCAGATCCTGCACATTAGTACAGAAATGTAGCGTGAGTACATAAACAACATGTACCCAGTAAGTATCCAGTCTAACCTCGAAGAAGTAGTGACGAGGGGTCGACTTTGACACTTACTATGAATAAAATGTCAAAATAATAACTAAGCATGGATTACAGAAATATAGCTGAAAACTCAACAACAGGAATAATAAACAGTCCTTTCGCTAATAGTACATTCCAAGTTTATTTCTATTATTTAACAATTTATATATCAAATCGATGAAACAATATCAATTATAATTGATTCCAGAGATTTATTACGCGCAATTCATGCTGAGGTCGTACGATCCGATCCAACATAAAAATATTTAAATTGTGCACTGCCGAGGGTCGAATGGCACGAACCATAGATGCATCTACCTGCTACCGAGGCGCTCGGCCCGCTCCATAAAAAGAGAAAATACTTTATAACAGTCAACTCAAGATTTATTAAGAGGCAATTATTTAAAGAAACACCAATCCTCCCTAACAGCCAAGTGGCCCGTTTAAGAATTTAAGTAAGTGAAATTTAGCCTTCTACCATTTTATCTATCAAGTTCCAACATGATTCAAGCAATTAAGTTAAAAAGTAGGGTGCAAACATCGTAAATATAGCATGGTATGAGTCCTAGACTACCCGGACAATATAGCTACGTACGGACTCTCGTCACCTCGTGCGTACGTAGCCCCTACAGTTAGGAGCACATATTAATCAATTCACCTATGGGGTTAATTCCCTCTTACAAGGTTAGAAAATAGATTTACCTCGTCTCAAAGCCTACTTTCCGGTCCAAGATTGTGCTCAAACCCTCAATTCGATGCCAAACGACTTGAAACTAGTCAAATGTTATATAAAATGATCAATACGTGTTCAAAAGTTCATATTCTAACTATTAAAATGATTACCCAACCCCAAATGTAGGATTCGTAAAATTCACCCCCGAGCCCACGTGCTCGGATTCCGAAAATATTTGAAGAAGGTTGTTACCCATAACCTCATGAACTCAAATATATGATTTTCATTAAATTTCATAACTATTTTCGTGGTTAAATCCTATTTTTATCAAAAACCTAGGTTTTCACCTAAACTCATGATTTTCACTAATTTACATGTCATAATCTACCTATAAACTATGTATTTAACTCACATCGTGTAGAAATTATTTACCTCAAAGTACTAGGTAAAATACCCTCTCTAAGAGCTCCAAGAATCGCCCAAACAATGAAATAAATGAGCTCAAAATGACTAAGTCCAGCATTAAATTGGGGTCTGCCTCCAGCGATTTCCGCTTCTGCGGTCGCTTAGCCGCATTTGCGGCATCGCTTCTGCGGACCAAGGTCCGCTTTTGCGGAAGATCCTAAGGCTGGCTAGGCTCGCTTCTACGGATGGGATCCCGCTTCTGCGGCAAGAGTGCCGCTTCTGCGGCTGGGTCCGCTCTTGTGCCCTTCCTCATCGCACCTGTGCGTTCGCGGTTGTGCACAAAAATACGCACCTGCAGTCCCTGGCCAAACGCTCCAGAACCACTTCTGCGGCGCAAACTCCGCGCCTGCGGGCTCGCACCTACGTCCCAAAGCTCGCAGGTGTGGGCACACCAGAACAGGTGCACTAGCAGCCCTTTTGAGTTCCTAATTCAATTCGCGCACCGTCCGAATGGCATCCGAGGCCCCCGAGGCCCCGTCCAAACGTACCAACAAGTTTGAAATCATAAAACGGACTTGCTCGCACTCTCAGAATGCATAAGACAACAACAAAACTAAGAATCATACCCCACCAAATTGAATCAAGAATATGAACTTCAAGTTCTTCTAACTTGCTCCCAACGCGCCGACACATACTTAAACTACTCGGAATGATGCCAAATTTTGCGTGCAAGTCTTAAATTACCATACGGAACTATTCCCAGTCTCGGAATCCCATTTGGACCTCGATAACACCAAAACCTACTCCAAACCAAATTTAAAGAATTTCAAAACCTTCAAAGAACCAACTTTCATTATTAGGCGCTGAAATGCCCCCGGTTCATCCAAAACTCGATACGAACATGTGCCCAAGTCCGAAACTATTATACAAACCTATTGGAATCGTCAAATCATGATTCTAAGGTCGTCTACTCAAAACGTTGACCGAAGTCAAAACTTAGTATTTTTAGCCAACCTTAAGGAACCAAGTATTTCGATTTTAACCCGAACCCTTCCAAATCCCGAACTAACCATCCCCACAAGTCATAAAACAATAAATGCACGTACTGGGAGTCTTATTTAGGGTAACAAGGTTCTAAAAAGTAAAACGACCGGTCGGGTCATTACAAGTATGGAGTAATTATCTTATGTTGGGAGAATGATGGATCTTGATAATTTTATATAATAGTGAAAGTTTATTTTTCAGTTTCTCTTCCTTGGTTTGAAACTTTCAATTTATAATTTTATTAGTTTTTATAGTTAGATGTTATTTAATTTAGTCACACCTATTCACTTTGTATCACAAACTAACCTGTTATTCATTTTGTAATCGAGGGAGGCGGAAGGGGTAATAAGGTTAATAGTGGTATTGATAAGTGTTGAAATTTATTTAATCACATCTATTTGTTTTATGTTATAATTTGATTTTATACTAACTCTGAAATCAAAAGAGGCGAATAGTTTAAATTCAAGTTATAACAAGTAAGGTAACCGAATAGGGCTTACTTTGAAAAAGAGCATATTTCAATTCAAGTATATATTTATGGTTCTTTGATATTACTATCTTGATAATGCCATGACCCCAATTTTCCTCCGTAAGATATTGTGACGGCACCTAATCCCTAAGACTAGGTAAGCCTAACAATTATGCGGAATAACTGAATATAAAGCTGAAACTCAACCTCAACCTCTGAAATAAATAAGAATTGCGATTCAAAATAGTTACAACTCCCAAAACCCGGTAGAAATAAGTCACAAGCTCTAAAGAGAAAATGCTAAGTATCTCTATACATCAGAGTCTAATAAAAATAAAAATAAAAACATAATAAAGATAGAGGGAGACTCTGAGGTCTGCGGACGCTGACAGATGTACCTTGAAATCTCCACATACGGTCTATCTCACTGACACTTGGTCTGGTAAGCAGTACCTGGATCTGCACAAAAAGATGTGCGGAAGTATAGTATGAGTACACCACAACGGTACCTAGTAAGCACCAAGCCTAACCTCGGTAGAGTAGTGACGAGACCAGATCATGGCCATACTGAAAATAATAGGAAACAAGGCATAAGATAGAATAATATAATAAAATAACTGAGAAGTGAACAATGAGAAATTACAGAAAGATAACAACACAGCAAATAGAGATAAACAACAGGGGTGCTCCTGAGGTACCGCCTCATAATCCCAAAAGTAAATATGCAACAGGGGCGCTCCTGAGATACCGCCTCGTAGTCTCAAAAGTAAATACACAATAGGGCCGCTCCCGAGGAACACCCTAGTAGTCCCAAAATTAAATACACAACAATGGCACTCCCGAGGTACCGCCTCGTAGTCCCAAAAGTAAATATGCAACAGATAACCAATGGGACAATGAAATTACAGCAAGGAATCATATAGTTAAAAACTGAATACAAAATCAAGAAAGCAGGTAATCCAACTAAGCTTGTTGCACAAATTGCAAGTAAAAGATAAGGTACGTAGAAATGCGACATTAGGCTAAACATGATGACTACACATGCTAGAGCAACTCAGTTAAGGAATTAAAAAGGAAACTACTTAGCACGAATCATATTTTTAACATTTAACCCGAGTACGCACTCGTCACCTCGCGTACACGGCCTTCACGTATTGAAAATACCATAAAAGTACCAAAACCTAAGGGGAGTCCCCTCCCCCCCAGGTTAGACAAGTCACTTACCTCTAACCTCGCTCAATCAATCAATAAGAAGGTCTTTTCCTCGATTTTCTAACTCTGATCAGTTCGAATCTAGCCAAAATAATTACATACTATAAATATAACTATAAGAAACTCATTTAAATAATAAAATTACTACTTTAGTAAAGAATTAAAAAATCGCTCCGAAAAGTCGACCCGGGCCCATGTCTCAGAACAACCAAAATCACAAAATCCGAACACCTATTCGATAACGAGTCCAGCCATACAAGAATTACTCAAAATTCGATCTCATTTAGCCTTTCAAAATCCAAACAATCGGTCTAAGAACTTTCACCATTTCTCCCCAAAATTCTCAACCCAAATCCTTAATTAAATGAAGGAATTAATGATAGATTATTGAAAATTAATCAAAAATGAGTCAAGAATTCTTACCCAAATATTTTCTCTAAAACACTCTTGAAAAATCGCCACGAACCGAGCTGTCTAGGTCAAAAAAAAAAGTGAGATCAAACCCTCAAAATTAGTCCTTTTTCTGCCCAGGACTTCCACATCTACGACAAAGTTGGCAGCATCTGCGGTTTTGCAGATGCGGGGATTGCTCACGCTTCTGCGGCTCATCACGCTTCTGCGAAGCAGCTCCCCTTCTCTTATTTCCGCATTTGCGGTCATTCATGCGCACCTGCGGCCACTGCCACACTCAGCCCCTTTCCACTTCTGCGCTTCCATGCTTGCTTCTGCGAGCTTGCACCTACGAGCAAAATTTCGCAGGTGCGATTGCACTAGAAGGCAAAATTCCAGATTTGTTCTAAGTCCACTTTTCGTTCCGTTAATCATCCATAATCTACCTGAGTCCCCCGGAACCTCAACCAAGTATACCAATAAGTCCTAAAATATCATATGGACTTAGTCGAGCCTTAAAATAATATCAAACAATGCTAAAAACACGAATTGCACATCGATTCAAGCCTTATGAACTTTAGAACTTCTAACTTCTGCATTTGATGTCAAAACCTATCAAATCATGTTCGATTGACCTAAAATTTTGCACATAAAACATAATTGACATTACAGACGTACTCCAACTTCCGGAATCAGAATCCGAACCCGATACAAAAAGTACACTCCCGGTCAAATTTTCTAAAAACATCTAATTTTCCAACTTTCGCCAATTAATGCCAAAATGACATACGGACCTCCAAATCAACGTCCGGATATGCTCCTAAGACCAAAATCAACCTACGGAGCTACTGGAACCGTCAAAACTCCATTCCGGAGTCGTCTTCACAAAAACTAAACTACGGTCAATTCTTATGACTTAAACTTCTATTTTAGGGACTATGTGTCCCATTTCACTCTAAAACCAAAACTCCCGGCAAGTCACGTAACCACAAAATGAAATAGAGGGAGAAATAAATAGGGGTTTGGGGATAATACTCTCAAAATGACCGGCCGTGTCGTTACATCCTCCTCCTCTTAAAACATACGTTCGTCCTCGAACGAGTATAGAGACATACCTGAAGTGGTGAAAAGATAAGGATAACGGGTGCACACATCATGCTTGGTCTCCCAAGTCGCCTCCTCAACCTGATGACCCCTCCATTGAACCTTTACGAAAGCGGTGTTCTTCGACCTCAACCTTCGAACTTGCCTGTCCAAAATGGCCACCAGCTCCTCGACATAAGATAGAATCCTTTTTCAACTGGACGGAGCTGAAGTCTAACACAAAAGATGAATTGTCGTTCCTTAAAAGGCCCAATATATCTAGGGCTCAACTTGACCTTCCTCCTGAACCTCATAACAACCTTTATGGATGAAATCCGGAGCAAGACCCGCTCCCCAACTATGAATGCAACGTCGTAAACCTTCTGATCTGTATAACTCTTCTGTCTGGATTGGGCTGTACGAAGTCGATCCTTAATCAATTTAATCTTTTCCAAAATATCCTGAACCAGATCTGTACCCAATAGCCTAGACTCACCCGGATCAAACCAACCCACTGGAGACCGATACTCTCTACCATACAAAGCCTCATACGAGGCCATATGAATGCTCGACTAATAATTGTCGTTGTAGGCAAACTCCGCAAGTGGCAAGAACTGATCCCCAAAACCCCCAAAATCCATCACACACACACGAAGCATATCCTCAAATATCTGAATACTGCGCTCGGACTGTCCGTTCGTCTAAGAGTGAAATGTTGTACTCAACTCCAACCGAGTACCCAACTCATGTTGTACGGCTCTCTAGAATCGCGATGTAGATTGCGTACCCCGATCAGAAATGATAGATACCAGCACGCCATGAAGCCTGAGAATCTCGTGAATGTAAACTTGAGCCAGCTGCTCCGAAGAGTAAGTAGTAACCACAGGAATGAAATAAGCTGACTTGGTCAATCTATCCACAATCACCCAAACTACATCGAACTTCCTCTGAGTCCGTGGGAGCCCAACAACGAAATCCATAGTGATCCGCTCCTATTTCCACTCCAGAATCTCTAGCTTCTGAAGCAGTCCACCTGGTTGCTGATGATCATACTTCACCTGCTGACAATTTAGGCACAGAGCCGCATACTCCACTATGTCTTTCTTCATCCGCTTCTACCAATAGTGTTTCCTTAAATCCCGATACATCTTCGCGTCACCTGGATGAATGGAGTACCGCGAACTGTGAGCCTCCTGTAGAATCAATTCACGTAAACCATTTACATTGGGAACACATAGCCTGCCCTTCATCCGTAATACAATGTCATCTCCAATAGTGACTTACTTGGCATCACCGTGATAAACCGTGTCCTTAAGGACAAGTAAATGGGGGTTATCATAGTAACGCTCTCTGATACGATCATAAAGAGAAGACTGAGAAACCATATAAGACAAAAATCTGCTCGGCTCGAAAACATCCAATCTGAAAAACTGGTTGGCCAAGACCTGAACATCCAAGGCTAAAGGCCTCTCTGCTACTGGTAGATATGCCAAGCTGCCCAAACTCTCTGCCTTGCGACTCAAGGCATCAACCACCACATTGGCCTTCCCGGGATGATATAGAATGGTGATATCATAATCCTTAAGCAACTCCAACCACCTCTGTTGCCCCAAGTTAAGATCCTTCCGTTTAAACAAATGTTGTAGACTTCGGCGATCGGTGTAGACCTCACAAGGGACACCATACGAATAGTGCCGCCAGATCTTCAAGGCATGGAAAATAGCTGCTAACCCGAGGTCGTGGACATGATAATTCTTCTCATGCACCTTCAGCTATCTAGACGCATGGGCAATCACCCTACCATCCTGCATCAACACCGTGCCGAGACCAATGCACGACGTATCACAATACACCGTATAAGAACCCGAACCTGTAGGAAATACCAACACTGGGTTGTCGTCAAAGCAGTCTTGAGCTTTTGAAAGCTCTTCTCACACTCCTCGGTCCACCTGAATGGAGCACCCTTTTGGGTCAATCTAGTCATAGGTGCTCCAATATACGAGAAACCCTCTACAAATGGACGGAATAATCCGCCAAGCCAAGAAAACTCTGGATCTCCGTAGCTGAGGATGGTCTGGGCCAACTCTGCACTGCTTCAATATTCTTCGGATCTACCTTAGTCCCCTCACTCGATACCACATGACCCAAAATGCCACTGAATCTAGACAGAATTCACACTTTGAAAATTTTGCATACAAGTTCTTTTCTCTCAAGTTTTGAAGCATAATCCTCATGTGCTGCTCATGATCCTCCCAGCTCCGGGAGTACACCAGAATGTCGTCAATAAATACAATGACAAACGAGTCAAGATAGGGCTAAAATACACTGTTCATCAAGTGCGTGAATGCTACTGGAGCGTTGGTCAGCCCAAAAGACATCACAAGGAACTCGTAATGACCATACCGAGTCCTGAAAGCAGTCTTCGAGATATCTGGCTCCCAAATCTTCAACTGATGATAGTCTAAATGCAAGTCGATCTTAGAGAACACTCTGGCACCCTGAAACGGATCAAATGGGTTATCAATATATGGCAATGGATACATATTCTTCACTGTAACCTTGTTTAACTGGCAATAATCAATAAGCATCCGCATAGAACCATCCTTCTTCTTTACAAACAAGACATGAGCACCCCAAGATGACACACTGGGCCGAATGAAGCCCTTATCAAGCAACTCTTGCAACTGTTCCTTTAACTCCTTCAACTCTGTTGGGGCCATACGATAGGGTGGAATAGAAATGGGTTTTGTGCCCGATAACAAATCAATATCAAAGTCGATATCTCTATCGGGTGGCATGCCCGAAAGATCCATCGAAAATATGTCTAGATAATCCCTCACTATCGGAACTGACTCGAGGGTAGGAGTGTCAGCACTAACATCCCTCACATATGCCAGATATGTATCACACCCCTTCTCAACCATCCGTTGAGCCTTTAGAAATGAGACAACCCTGCTAGGAACATGATCTGAGGTACCTCTCTACTCTAGCTGCGCTGGAGTAACAATCAAGGATAGTGTGATAGGGCGACAACCAGTCAATGCCCAAAATAATATTGAAATCCACCATACTGAGCAATAATAAATCGGCTCTAGTCTCAACACCACTAAGAATAACCAAACACGACCGATATACATGGTTAACAATAATAGAATCACCCACGGATGTAGATATATAGACAGGAGAACTAAAAAAATTGCGGGATACACCCAAATATGGAGCAAAATAAGATGACATAAAGGAATATGTGGAGATTGGATCAAATAAAACTGATGCATCTCTATGATAGACCAGAACAATACCTATGCTAACAGAATCAGATACAACTGCCTCCATCCTAGTAGGAAGAGCATAGTATCTGGCCTCCCCCTCTAGGGTGACCTCTACTTGTCCAAACTCCACCTTAAGTTGGTTGTGCGGGTGGAGTGGTAGTTGGTGTTGTAACCATAGCCTGAGGACCCAGTGGATCACGCGGTGCCTGAGTGGTCTGTGGAGGTGCACCCCTCTTGAGTCTGGGGCAATCCCTCACCCCATGATGAGTGTTCCCACACTCAAAACAAGCTCTCGGAGGACGTGGCTGATGTGGCTGGCTCAGTCGTGATCCGCTGGACTGACCGCTAAAAGCATCCCATGTATGAGACACACTAGACAATTGCGGTGCATAATAAGGAGCCTGGGCCTAGGAGTGGTCGGA
Source organism: Nicotiana otophora (assembly GCA_000715115.1). Lineage (NCBI taxonomy): Eukaryota > Viridiplantae > Streptophyta > Magnoliopsida > Solanales > Solanaceae > Nicotiana > Nicotiana otophora. Next base: position 68,330 of record AWOL01S0025597.1, read on the forward strand.
GCACCACTGGCGGTTGGAAGTGCTGAATGAATAGGGCGACCCACATAGCGCCTACCCTAACGAGCTGCAGCTGGGGCATGAGTACCACTATATGTGCCATACTCTTGAGACCTCTTGGCCTCTCTCTCCTCCCTCTCCCGAGTCAACATACCCTCCAATCTCCTAGCAATCCCTACTACCTGCTGGTATGCGATATCCATCTCTAAATATCGGGCCATGCTAAATCTGATACTGGGGCTAAGCCACTCAATAAATTGATGAACCCGCCCCCGAACAGTAGCAACCAAGGCTGGTACATGCCTGTCCAAATCACTGAATCGGACCGCATACTCTGACACGATCATAGAACCCTGGCGCAACTGATCAAACTATGTGCGCCATGGATCTCTAAGACTCTAGGGTACATACTCCCTTAAGAACATATCTGAGAACTGAGTCCAAGTGAGTGAAGCTGCCTCGGTCAGATTACCCAACTTATATGCTCGCCACCACTGATAGGCCGCTCCTCTAAGCTGGAACGAAGTGAAAGAAACCCCACTAGACTCCACAACACCCATAGTACGGAGGATATGATGGTACTCCTCAAGAAAACCCTGGGCATCCTCTGACACCAAGCCACTGAAAGTAGGAGGGTGGTACTTCTTGTACCTCTCGAGCCTCAGCTGCTCCCCCTCAAAAACTATTGCCCTAACCTAGGGTTGAACTGGAGCTACCGGCTGCATCGGTATGACCTCAGGAACCTGGTCGACTTGAACCCTTTGATCTAGGGTACGGGCGGTGGGAGTCAGTGCTCCTTCCCCGACCTGATTTGTGGCAAGAGCGTGTGGTATCAGTCCTTCTTAAGCCAAAGTGCTGAACATGCTCAGAAACTGGGCGAGAGTCTCCTGGAGGGCTAGTGCAGTAACAGGTGTCTCAGGTGCCTGCCCTCCAACTGGAGCTACTGGTGGCTCATCTGTAGCAGCTCGTGCGGGTGCTCAAGCTGCACCACGTGGACATCCTCAGCCTCTACCTCGGCCTCTACCCCTACCTCTCGCGGCTCTAGTAAGGGTGTGGGTGTCTGGTCATCTGATCCAGTTGTACGTGTCCTCACCATCTGTAAGAGAATAAAAAGATAGAAATTTAGAATTCAAAGTCAAAATCTCGCATGATAAGGAATCAAAGAAGTGAAGCTTTTCCTAACAGTTCCGTAACCACCTGAAGATAAGTACAAACGTCTCCGTACTGATCCACGAGATTCTACTAAACATGTTTGTGACTCATAACACCTATGAACCTAGAGCTCTCATACCAACTTGTCACGATTCCAATTTCCCTTCGTAGGATGTCGTGACGACAACTAGTCCCTAAGATTAGGTAAGCCTAACAATTATGCGGAATAACTGAATATAAAGCTGAAACTCAATCTCAACCTGTGAAATAAATAAGAACTACGATTCAAAATAGTTAAAACTCCCAAAACCCGGTTGAAATAAGTCACAAGATCTAAAGAGAAAATGCTAAGTATCTCTATACATCAGAGTCTAATGAAAATAAAGAAAACAACATAATAAAGATAGAGGGGGACTGCAAGGTCTACAGACGCTGGCAGATGTACCTTAAAGTCTTCACGTACGGGCTATCTCTCCGGTACTTGGTCTGGTAAGCAGTACCTGGATCTACACAAAAAGATGTGCAAAAGTGTAGTATGACTACACCACAACGGTACCCAGTAAGTGCCAAGCCTAATCTCAGTAGAGTAGTGACGAGGTCAGGTTAGGGCCCTACTGGAAATAATAGGAAATAAGGCAGAAGATATAATAATATAATGAAATGACTTAGAAGTGAACAATGAGAAATTACAAAAAGATAACAACACAGAAAATAGAGGTAAAAAATAGGGGTGCTCCCGAGGTACTGCCTCGTAGTCACAAAAGTAAATATGCAACAGGGGCGCTTCCGAGGTACCGCCTCGTAGTCCAAAAAGTAAATAAATAATAGAGGCGCTCCCGAGGTACCATCTCATAGTCCCAAAAGTAAATACACAATAGGGACGCTCCCGAGGTACCACCTCATAGTCCCAAAAGTAAATACACAACAGGGGTGCTCCCGAGGTACCGCCTCGTAGTTCCAAAAGTAAATATGCAACAGATAACCAATGGGACAATGAAATTACAGCAAGGAATCCTACACTTAAAGACTGAATACAAAATCAAGGAAGCATGTAATCCAACTAAGCATGTTGCACAAATTGCAAGTAAGAAATAAGATACGTAGACATGCGACATTAGGCTAAACATGATGATTACATATGCTAGAGTAACTCAGTTAAGGAATTAAAAAGAAAACTACTTTGCAAGAACCAGATTTTTAACATTTAACCAGAGTACGCACTCGTCACCTCGCGTACACGGCCTTCACATATTTCAAATACCATTACAGTACCAAAACCTAAGGGGAGTTTCCCCCATTCAAGGTTAGACAAGTCACTTACCTCGAACCTCGATCAATCAATCAATAAGAAGGCCTTTCTCTCGATTTTCCAACTTCGATCGGCTCGAATCTAGCCAAAATAATTACATACTATAAATATAACTATAAAAACTAATTTAAATAATGAAATTACGACTTTAGCAAAGAATTAAAAAATCGCTCTGAAAAGTCGACCCAGACCCACATCTCGGAACCCGACCAAAATCATAAAATCCGAACACTCATTCGATAACGAGTCCAACTATACAAGAATTACTCAAATCTGACCTCATTTGGCCTTTCAAAACCCAACAATTCGGTCTAAGAACTTTCACCATTTTCCCCCAAATGTTCAACCCAAGTCCTTAATTAAATGAAGGAATTAATGATAGATTATTGGAGATTAATCCAAAGTGAGTCAAGAAACCTTACCCAAATGTTTCTTCTGAAAATATCTCGAACAATCGCCACAAACCGAGCTCTCTAGGTCCAAAAATCTAGGTAAGATCAAACCCTCAAAATTAGGCCTTTTCTGCCTAGGACTTCCGCATCTGCGACAAAGTTGGCCGCATCTACGGTCTCGCTCTTGCGGCTCATCACGCTTTTATGGAAATCGCTTCTGCGAGAAGTTGTCTATTTCTGCGAAGCAGCTCCCCTTCTCCTATTTCCGCATTTGCGATTGGTTTTGGAGTGAAATGGGACACATAATCCCCAAAAGGGAAGTTTAAGTCATAAGAATTGATCGTAGTTTGAACTGTGTGAAGACGACTCCAGAATGGAATTTCGACGGTTCCAATAACTCCGTAAGGTGACTTTAGTTTTAGAAGCATGTTCGGATGTTGAATTGGAGGTCCGTAGGTCATTTTAGCATCAATTAGCGAAAGTTGGAAAATTGGATAATTTTTGGAAAGTTTGACCGGGAGTGGACTTTTTGATATCGGGGTCGGATTCTAATTTCGGAAGTTGGAGTAGGTTTGTACTGTCAATTATAACTTGTGTGCAAAATTTGAGGTCAATCGGACTTGATTTGATAGGTTTCAACATCGTATGTCGAAGTTTGAAGTTTTAAAGTTCATTAGGCTTAAATCGATGTGCAGTTCGTACTTTTAGCATTGGTTGATGTGATCTAAAGGCTCGACTAAGTCCGTATGATGTTTTAGGACTTATTGGTAAGTTTGGTTGAGGTCCCGGGGGCCTCGAGTGGATTCCGGATGGTTAACATATCAAATTTGGATTTGTGAGAATGGCTGAAGGCACCAGCTCTGATGTAATCGCACATGCGCAAGATTGACCGCAGGTGCAAGCCTGCAGAAGTGGCACATTGATAGTAGAAATAGGTTGGAGTAGTGTGGGTAGAGGTCGCATATGCGAGGAAAATTCCGCATCTGCGAGACCGCAGATGCAGACAAGGAGGTCGCAGGTGCGTTGGAGCTACAGAAGCGGACTGCTTCTTGCAGAAGTGAGTCAGCAGAAGCGGATAGGAGATTGCAAAAGCAAAGGCAAGGCAGCGTGGGCAAAACCGCAGAAGTAGTGCATTTTTCGCAAAAGCGGGACAGCAAATACGGTCAAGTGATCCGCAGAAGCGAAAACACTAGGCGAACTCTATTAATTCAAGGGTTCAAGATTTTTATTATTGGACATTTTGAGCTCGGGTCTTGGCAATTTGTGAGAGCATTTTCGAGATATTTCTTAAGGTAAGTCTCTTGTACTCATTCTTGAACAATAATCTTGTTTTTCCATTAATATGTTTACCTAGTTAGTGTGTATTTAAGGTGAAATTTGGGAGTTTGAGGTTAGGGATTTGAAGAGTTTAATTTATATATTGAGTGGTGACTTGTTGTCGGATTTTGATAATATTGGTATGGGTGAACTCAATATCAAATGGGTGTTCGTATTTTATGACTTTTACCCAATTCTGAGACGTGGGCCAGGGTCAACTTTTTGGGGCGATTTTTTGATTCTTTGCTAAAGTCGTAGATTTATGATGTAAATTAGTTTTTTGTAATTTTATTCATGATATGTAATTGCTTTCGGATAGATTTGGGCCACTCAGAGTTAGAATGTCGAGGGAAAGGCATTCTTACCGATTGATTGAGTGAGATTTGAGGTAAGTGACTTGTCTAACTTTGTGTGAGAAAAATCCCCTTAGGATTTGGTACTGTTGTAACAATTTGTGATATGTGAGCGCAGTGTACGCGAGGTGACGAGTGCGCACACGGTTTAATTGTTGAAATTTCGGTTCTTGCTGAGTTGTCTTCTTTTAAATTCCTTAATTGAGTTGCCTTAGCATATGTAGTGATCATGTTTAGCCTAGTATCGCATGTCTACGTGCCTTAACTCTTACTTGCAATTTGTACAACATGCTTAGTTGAATTACCTGCTTCCTTTGATTTGAATTAAATCTTTAACTGTGAGATTTCTTGTTGTAAATTTGTTGTTCCTTCGGTTATCTGCTGTACATTTATTTTGGGACTACGAGGCGGTTCCTCGGGATATCCCCTTATACTGCATATTTATTTTGGGACTGCGAGGCGGTTCCTTGGGAGATCTCCCTGTACTGCATATTTACTTTGGGACTACGAAGAGGTTCCTCAGGAGATCCCCCTATCTAGCATATTTATTTTGGGACTATGAAGCGTTTACTCGGGAGATCCCCATGTCTTGCATATTTACTTTGGAACTACAAGGCGTTTACTCGGGAGATCCCCCTGCCTTGCATATTTACATTTAGGACTACGAGGCGGTATCTCGGGAGTACCCCTGTTGTTTACCTCTAATTGCTGAGCTGTTATTTTCTGAAGTTTCTCGTTGTTTAAATTTTCAGTCATTTCAAATATTATTATATCTTTTGCCTTACTTTTCTTTTAAACCACTAGGGCCATGACTTGACCTCGTCACTACTCTACCGAGGTTAGGCTTGGTGCTTACTGTGTATCGTTGTGGTATACTCATACTACACTTCTGCACATCTTTTTTGTGCAGGTCCAGGTTCTTCCTACCAGACCAGATAACAGTGAGTTGGTCCTCACATGGAGACTTCAAGGTATATTTGCCAGCGTCTGCAGACCTCGGAGTCCCCCTCTATCCTTATTATGTTATTTTTCATATTTTCTTTAGACTTTGATGTATAGAAACACTTAGTAGTTTCTCTTAGAAGCTTGTGACTTATTTCTACCGGATTTTGGTAGTTGTAATTATTAAATCATAGTTTATATTTATATATCATGTGTTGAGATTGGAGTTCAGTTTATTATTCAGTTATTCCACAAATTGTTAGGTTTACCTAGTCTTAGAGACTAGGTGCCATCACAACATCCTACAGAGGGAAATTGGGGTCGTGACAGTTATAGATAATTAATTTGTATAACCGAAAGGAGTGCTGTTAATATGCTTGTAATAGAATTATCAAGTGAAATCAGGATCCCAACATCTTTATCATATTTGTAAAAAGAAAAAATACTTTTCTCTATTGTTTGTTTGTTCATTATTTTCTAGTTAACTCTCAACTCAACTTTTCTGATTCTCTCAAATAGTAATTAAAACAAGAACCATTTGTACAATAGATAAACCAATCTCTGTGGGATCGACATCTTTCTATACTATAATTTGACAAAGTACGAGTTTAAAATTCATATACGCTGGACACTCTTCAAAGTTATGATGTCGCTGTCGGGGATTGACAAACATTTACTTCAGATTAATTATTTTGTTACTAGTTTGAGAACTTATTATTATAACTACTATTACTATTATTATTTTTGTAGTATTGCTATCAACTTAATAGTATTTTAACTATTAATATTATACTTAAACTATCATTTTTACCTATATCATAATAATACTATTTTTTTCTCCATTAGTAATATAAAGTACTATTATTTGTTATCGTCTCTTTTATATTATATAATATGTATTATAATTATATAGTAATACATATAACAGTAGCATTTCTTTTCTTATAACTACCTTGTTCTTTTATCGTTGTAATCATGTTTACTATTGTTATTTATGATTACCACATGCTACTAGGCAAGTCCCATTCAATCGATTCCTAATTCAATAGGGGATTACTACTATTATTTTGATTTTACTACTAATAATTTATTTTAGTACTATTCTTTTCTAGGAACTAAGTTAAAATAAAAGTTTAATTTTCTTTACTTTAAAAATTCCAGGTAGTTTATGACCCGTTCTTCAATAAAAGAGCTGGTGAATTACGATCCTGAAATTGAAAGATCTCTTCGATTGTGCAGGAAAGAACAAGCATCTTCTTCTCAAAACGTAACCTGGAACGGAATGGAGCATCAACTAGGTGATGATGACAACCCACAAGAAATCCCACCACAAGTCCACGTAGATGAGCAGTTTGGTGAAGTAGTGCCAAGACCAACAAATAGAATCCTAAGGGATTATGTTAGACCTGACCGCTTCAATTGTGAATCTATTATTAAGAAACCGCTAGTAATAGACAACAACTTTGAAATCAGGACCGGTCTAATTTAAACAATTCAACAATCTTGTATCTTTACAAGAGATTCAAGCGAAGATCCACATAGTTATTTGATTGATTTTCTGGAACTTGTTGAAACTGCTAAGTATAATGGAGTACCTCCTGAAGCTATTAAGTTAAGGCTATTTTCTTTTTCTTTAAAAGGAGATGCCAAGATTTAGTTACGAAGTTTGCCTCAAGAGTCTATTACCACATGAGACCAAATGACTCAGAAATGTTTGAACAAATATTTTTCTCCTGCTAAAACAACAACGTTAAGACAAGATATATTTATTTTTTTTCAAATTGACACTGAGTCGGTTTATCAAGCATGGGAAAGATTAAAAGCAATGCTGAAAAAATGTCTACATCATGACATTCCTGAACATATGCAATTGTATATTTTTTATCACGGGTTAAAACCCTCTTCTAGAAATGTGATTGATGCAGTTGCAGGATGTTCTGTAATGTGGAAAATTATAGAAGAAGCATTGCAATTGTGGAATGATATTTCTGAGAATGCCATCCAATGGCCATCTGAGCGTGTAATCATCAAGAAGGCTGTTACCGTAAATCAGGCAGATGCTCTAAATATACTGACATAACATATTATTTCCTTGGCACAAAAGTTTGAATTTTTTCAGGTGAATACACAACAACAAAGCCAGACTGAGACTTGTGACATGTGTGGAGGAAATCATTTGAACCATGAATGCCAGGCGATCAACCAACGTGATGAACAAGTTAATGTCATCGGTTACAAGTTGTACCCTTTTGGAAGTCCAATGGCACAAAAACATTCATCATTTCAACGGAGCAATCCAAATAGCTCCGAGAAATCTCAAAGCTTCCAAAAGCAACAAGTACAGGGTCCGTCAGGATACTAAAATTAAAATTGTGGACAAACGAATTTCAGACCTTATCAACAAGTAGCCTCATATCAGCAAAGGCCTCAACAAAATCATTCAAATCTTGATGACCTTTTGTACAAGTACATTAAGGCGACTGATGAAAATATGAAAAGTCACAATTCAGCCCTCAAAAACCTGAAAGTTCAACTAAGCCAACTGGAAACTCTTGTATCACAAAAGATTCAGGGCCTCTTACCAAGCAATACAGAGAAAAATCCAAAGGATCACCTTAAGATCATCATCGTACGGTCAGGTAAGAATCTTTATGAACCTTACGCAAACGCACAAGGCAAGGATCATGCAAACCAACAGGTAAACATGGGTAAGAATGTTGAAACATCCCCTAAACTATCAGAAGATAAAGAAGTCAATAAAAAGGAAGAAAAAAAAATATTGAAATGACTCTTCTCCCTGTGACAATTCCTTTTCCACAAAAATAAAAAGAGAAAAGCTTTATAATCAATTTGTAAAGTTTTTGAAGATTTTAAAACAGATTCACATAAATATTCCTTTCACTAATGCTTTATTGCAAATGCCTTTATATGCCAAATTTCTAAAAATAAAATTGTCAAGCAAAAGGAAGTTAGAAGAAGTTTCTGTGGTAATGCTTACTGAAAAATGCAGTGCTATACTTCAAAATAAGCTACCATAAAAACTTGGAGATCCAGGTAGTTTAACTATTCCATGCACTTTGGGAAGAGTATATTTTGAAAAAATACTTTGTGATTCTGGAGCTTTAATAAATTTTATGCAATTTTCTATCTTTAGAAGATTGGATTTTGGAGAAATGAAAGACATAGGTGTTTCTTTTCAGTTTGTAAATCAAAGTACTAAGGAACCTAAGGGGATAATTGAAAATGTGCTTGTGAGAGTAGATAAATTTATTTTCCCTATAGATTTTATAGTACTTGAAATGAAGGAATGTCCCAATGAATCAATAATTTTGGGTAGACCATTTTTTGCTACAGGAAGAGCAATCATAGATGTCCATCAAGGGCAACTAATCTTAAGAGTTGATGAAGAAAGAGTCATTTTTGATATGCAAAAGATGCTAAGATTTTCAGAAGATGAGACATCATCTTCGTGTTTTTCAATTGACATAATTAGTAATCTTGCAGATGAATTCAAAGATGATCACTTAATTTCAGACTCAATGGAAAGATGTTTGACCAAATCAGGCACCATACATAATGATGATCCCACCATCATAAGAGAAGCTGAAATACTTGAAAAATATTATGAGGAAGAAGAAACGCAACCAGAAGTAGTTTAACCAAAAATTGAACTTAAAGTTCTCCCCTCTCATTTAAAATAAGTTTTTCTTGAGCAAGAATTATTTTCAGTGATTATTTCATCTTCTTTGACTGCAGAACAAGAAGAAATATTGATTGAAGTGTTGAAAGCACATAAATGAGCCTTATGAGTGACTATAGAAGATATCGAAGGAATTAGTTCAACTGTTTATACACATAGGATCCTTATGGAGGACTTCTACAAGCCAATAGTCCAGCCCCAAAGAAAACTGAATCCAACAATGCAAGAAGTGGTGAAAAAGGATATTGTAAAGCTTCTGGCAGCATGCATCATTTATCCTATTTCAGACAACCATGGGTAAGTCCCGTTCAAGTAGTACCTAAGAAAAGAAGTATGACAGTTGTAAAAAATGAAAATAATGAACTCATACACTATCACAGGATGGAGAGTCTGTATTGATTACAGACGTCTTAATGATGCCACAAGAAAAGATCATTTTCCTTTATCATTTATTGATCAAATGTTGGAAAGAATTGCAGGATATGGATTTTACTGTTTTCTTGATGGCTATTCAGGGTACAACCAGATACTAATCACACTCGAAGATCAAGATAAAATAACTTTCACATGACCTCATGGAACATATGCTTATTGGAGAATGCCATTTGGTCTGTGCAACGCTCCTGCTACATTTCAGCATTGCATGTCAACAATTTTTTCTGACATGAATGAAAAATTTCTTGAGATATTTATAGATGATTTTACACTTTTTGGTAAAACATTTGAGGATTGTCTTCACCACTTGACTTTAGTTCTTAAGAGATGTGAAGAGACAAACTTGATTTTTAATTGAAAAAAATGTCATTTTATAGTTATTGAGGGAATTATTTTAGGACATAAACTCACTGCTAAAGGAATAGAAGTTGATAAGGTTAAAATTAATCTTATAGCAGGAATACCCCCTCCCACAACCATCAAAGGCATTAGAAGCTTTCTAGGTCATGCAGGTTTTTATAGACAGTTCATAAAAGAAATTTTCAAAGATCTCAAAGTCGGGTGTAACGACCCGGCCGTTCATTATGAGAATTTAAGTCTCATCCGGTGGCATAAGGCCCTAAGCAGCTTCGTATTATGTGACTTGACTTGCGTGCGTGGTTGATTTCAGTTACCGGATGATTCAGAGTTATTTGGGACACTTAGTCCCTAAAACGGAAGCTTAAGTCTTAGGATTTTGACTGTAGTTGGAACTATGTGAAGACAACTCCGGAATGGAGTTCCGTCAGTTCCATTAGCTCCGTTGGGTTATTTTGGATTTAGGAGCGTGTGTGGACTGTAAATCCGAGGTCTGTAGCTGATTTAGGCTTGAAATGGCGAAAGTCGAATTTTTAGAGATTTGGACCGGAAGTGGACTTTTTGATATCGGGGTCGGAATGTGATTCCGAGAGTTGGAACAGCTTTGTTATGTTATTTGGGACTTTCCTGCAAAATTTGATGTCATTCCGGGTTAATTTGATTGGCTTCGGCACGGGTTTTAGAAGTTGAAAGATTTGAAATTTATAAGTTCAATTCATGGTGCGATTCATAGTTTCGACGTTATTTGATGTGATTTGAGACCTCAAGCGGGTCCGTGTTAGGGTATAGAATTTGTTGGTGTGTTTGGACGGGGTCCCGAGGGCCCCAGGTGTTTTTCGGACGAGTTGCGGATGATTTCCATGGTTTTGGAGAGGTCTGAGTTCTGGTGTAATCGCACCTGCGGACCCTGGGCGCAGGTGCGATGGTCGCAGGTGCGAAGAATGAGGCGCAGGTGCGGGAAGAGCTGGACTTGGCAATCTCCGCAGATGTGGAGAATTTGTATGCATCAGCGGACTCGCACGTGCGGAGATGGAAGCGTAGATGCGGGAATTTGAGAGTTGGCCTGGGGTCGCAGGTGCGAGGAAGTTCCGCATCTGCGATGCCCGCATATGCGCAAAAGACTCACAGGTGCGGAGGCTGTCAGAGTTAGTGACTTCCGCAGGTGCAACTGGTTAGACCGCAGGTGCGGTAGGCGCAGGTGCGAGAAATGATCGCAGGTGCGAGGATCGCTGGGCAGAAAGGGGTTGGAATCGAAGGTTATTTCATTTTCACTCCATTTTTGATTTTGAGCTCGGGAGAAGGCGATTCTTTGAGGGATTTTCATAGGAATCTTGAATTAATCTATTTTGAGGAATCTTGCATTAATCTTGCGGGTAACGATTTCTTACTCGAATTTGGTTTTACTGCATTAATCTATAGTTGTTTTCTCCATTTAGTTTTGGATTTTTGGGGTTGAAATTGGAAAAAATTGGAAGAACTTCTTCAATAAAGATTTCGAGTTTTGAAAGGGGATTTGGTGGTCGGATTTGAGTATTTCTTATATGGTTGGACTCGTGAGTGAATGGGTGTTCATATTTTATGATTTTTACGCGATTCCGAGACGTGGGCCAGGGTCGACCTTTTAGGGCAAATTTTGGATTTTTTGTTAAAATATTGATTTCATTAATTGGATGAGTCTATTATCATTGTATTCATGATATACAATTATGTTTGGTTAGATTTGGACCATTCGGAGTCGGATAATTGAGGAAAGGGCATTCTTACGGACTGTTTGAGCTTGGTTCGAGATAAGTATCTTACCTAACCTTGTGTGGGGGATTTTCCCCTTAGGATTTGAGTCTTCTATGTTGATTGTAGCCCATGTGCACGAGGTGACGAGTGCGTGCACGGACTTATTTGTGGAAAGTTGGCCTTTTATGGTTCTTAGGTCCTTGTATTCATTGAATATGCAGTTGTTCTTGTTATGATTATATATCTTAATTACTAGATTCATATCTACCTGCTTAATTAGAATAAATTGCTTCATGATCCACTGTTATCATTACTTGATTCATATGTGCCTTAATTGAAACTGTTATCTCTTTTATAGTCATGTTATCTTTTCATAATTGCTTATCTTTATTTGGAATTTATATTATTTCATCCTATAATTATTCAGTCTTAATTGAGGTTATGATTATTTTTCTGCTGTCATCCTTAATTGAATTGTTGAATATCCTTCGTAATTTCCTCAACCTTAAAAGAAGTAGATATCCATTATCTTAGTCGACTTGTTTTATTTGGCATTATTAGATTCGTGTTAGCTTCCCTGTTGTTGAAGTGTATATTGTGGGATTCGTTGCTACACCTTAGTTTTCCCTTTTGTTGAGTTGTTCGCTTTATGCCTAGCATTTCAGACTGTGGTTATTCCTTGTGATTTGGTCCCACATTTTCCTGTGATTTAAAAGTTCTTGAGTTGATTTACTTGTCGTACTTTGTATTATTTCCATTGTTGTTGTTGTATTTGTTACTGTGATGCACGAGGTTTCTGCCATGCGGTTGTTGTTATGGGGTTGCACGAGGTTTCTACCGTACTATTGTTACTATTGATATTTGCATATGTGGCATGACAAGGTGGGATATATATATGTGTGGGTTGCGCATGTGGCGAGACAAGGTGGAAATATTATTATGCACGTGTGGCGTGACAAGGCGGGCATTTTTGTTACTATTACACACGTGACGAGACAAAGTAGGTTGTGTCAGGGATTGATTTGTGATGATTTATGGCCCGGGGGCACTCTTGTTGTTGATATTTGTGTAGTAGTATACGTACCTATGTGAGCTTTATCTTGTAAAAGTTGTAAGAAAATATTCTACGTGTTGTCCGTTCTTCTTCTTCCTTATGCTTATTTCCTGGTATGGACTATGTTAGGACATTTGCACAAGCATACACGTAGTTAAGCACTGTTATCGGATAGGAGGTGTTCTTGATATTGTTGGGCATAGATGCTCACCCTTGTTTACTTGTCTTCTATGTGAGAATGGCTCTATTGGTACGTGAGTCGTCAGTGTGGTTATGAGGTGTTATGAGGGCACAGGATGCCAAGTGTTAAGGTTCAGGTATTGAGACCCGTGAGTTGTGAATAGTCCGAGATTCGGTACCTCGTGGAGTTGTTGCCTAAAACCTGATGTAAAAGCGGTTGTAATTACTGAGTTATTACTTGTCCTTGTTGTATTCGTGATTCCGGATTTAGGTTGTGTTCCATTCACTTTGTCTGCGTGATTTTCATGATATTCCGCTGATATTTATTGTTTCTTTTTTTAATGCCATTACTGTATTATGAGCCATATTGCATAGTCTTTATGTAGACATCATACTTCTGTTATTCATGTACTTATATCTGTTCGGTTTATTAGACCAGTGGGTGTCTTGACTGTTCCTCGTCACTACTCCATCGAGGTTAGTCTTGATACTTAATGGGCACCGCTGTGGTGTGCTCATGCTACTCTTCTGTACATTTTTATGCAGGTCCAGGTAATTGTTTGTTAGCTAGCTGTGTGGGCTGTTGCTGTGGAGACTCAAGGTAAACCTGCTGCTGCATTCGCAGGCTTCTGAGTAACCTTCCAGTTTTCATTTTGTACTATTTATTCTTATTTCTGGACAGTTGTATTTAGAAGTTTTCTAGCTAATACTCTGTAGAGCTTATGACTTGTACTACCAGTTTTGGAAATTTTAAGAGATTCTATTTAAATAATGTTGTTGTTTTAATTATTTATAGGCTTACCTAGTCCCTAAGACTAGGTTCCATCACGATACCCAACGGAGGAAAAATTGGGTCGTGACAAGTTGGTATCAGAGCTCTAGGTTCATAGGTGCTACGAGTCATAAGCGAGTTTAGTAGAGTCTTGCGGATCGGTACGTAGACGTCTGTACTTATCTTCGAGAGGCTACGAAACCATTAGGAGAATTTCACTTCTTTCATTCCTATCATGCGAGCTTATTGATCTCGAAGTTTGAACTTTTATCATTCTATTCTCTCACAGATGGTGAGGATACAAGGTGCAGTTATTGATGACGCTGCTCCCGGAGCAGGTATTGCTAGAGGCTGAGGCCAACAAGGAGTAAGTGCCACAGCCAGAGCATCTACCAGGGCAGCAGTTGAGGAGCCGCCAGTAGTTCCAGTTGGGGAGCAGGTACCGGAGGCGCCTGCTGTTACCCCCGGACTTCAGGAGACCTTAGCACAGTTCTTGAGCATGTTTGGTACATTGGCTCAGGTGGGGTTGATTCCGGTTACACCAACTACTTCATAGAACGGGGGAGGAACCCAGACTCCCGCCGCCCATACCCCAGAGCAACAAATTCATGTTGGTCAGGTTCCAGGTATCATGGCGACACAACCTGTGGTTCCAGTTCAGCCTGTGGTCAGGGCAATAACATTTGAGGAAGAGCAGCTTAGACTTACAAGGTTCAAGAAATATGACCCTCCTACATTCAGTGGTTTGGCTTCAGAGAGTGCACAAGGTTTTATGGAGGAGTGTCACCACATACTCTGTACTATGGGTATTGTGGAGACGAGCGGGGTTGCTTTTACTACATTCCAACTCAGGGGAGCGGCTTATCAGTAGTGGTGGGCATAGGAGTTGGGTAGCCCAGCCGAGTTAGCTTCACTTATATGGATTCAGTTTTCAGAGATGTTCCTGAGAGAGTTTGTACCTCAGTCCCTTCGAGATGCATGGCGAGCTGAGTTTGAGCAGCTGCGCCAGGGCACTATATCAGTGTCAGATTATGCCGTGAGATTCAGTGATTTGGACAGGCATGCAACTGCTTTGGTCGCCACAGTTAGAGAGCGTGTCCGTAGATTCATTGAGGGACTCGGACATGATATTCGGTTCATCATGGCTCGTGAGTTAGAGTCAGATGTTTCGTTTCAGTAGGTGGTAGGGATCGCCCGCCGAGTAGAGGGAATGTGGGACAAGGAGAGAGAAGATAGGCGAGGCCACGAGAGAGAGTACATTCTAGATTAGGAGAGAGAGGACAAGGAGGTGAGGAGGCCTCGTAGACCAGAGAGATCTACTGGTCCTTATTTTGGAGGCAGGGTATGACATGGTAGAGGTTTTGTGGGTCAGCCAATTTAGTTTGTACTTCAGGCTTCGCACAGTGTTTCAGGTGCTCATGGGTCTTAGAGTATCCGTACCGCACAATTATCACAACCACATCAGCAGAGAGGTTACTTCGAGTGTGGAGATACCAGCCACAGGGTGAGAGATTGTCCTAGACTCCGGATAGGTGTGTCACAGCGGAGTATTCAGGCGAGTAGAGGGCGCCCAAGAGGGGAGGGCCCGACCCGTTGATGTGTTTCATATAGTAGGCTTGAGGCCACTGCGCCAGATGATGTCATACAGGTATGCTTTTGATTTGTTATAGAGGGGCACGATTTATATTTTGATTCGGTCCTGCTTATTGGGGCGAGTTCCCCTACTTGTTGTCCCACCTATAGGTAAGTTTATGACTTAGTATTATGTTTAGGTGTTTACCCCTGTTGGGAGACTCTATGAGTGGTAGGCCGTGTCTATCATTTGTTTCTATTCATTATTACGAGACTAGAAGTGAATTCATGTTGTCCATTATGGCAGGTTTGATGCGATTCCTGAGTAAATTGGTTATAATTTGTGGTTTGATACTCTTCCGGGGTGAGAATTTAACAAGTGTTGAGATTTTATTGGCAGAATTAAGTTAGTGGAGGATTTTCATTGGTATGATGTGTATTCGACTTGTGATTCAGAGTTGAAGGTGAGACCCTCGCGATTCCATGTGATTTGATATGTTTAAACCAGGCTGTGTGCCGCGGTGGAGGTTATACCAGGAGGAGATCCTTATTATTTGTTCATGTACTTTGAGTTTTTCCTTTTAAACTGATTCGTAGTATGGTACTATTAGAGAATTGTGCCTGTCGAACTTATTTAGATATTTCTCTTATGTGTTTCTCTTTACATATTCAGTCATTTTTGTTATGTGCTTCTTAAGTTTTGGCTTGCGGGGTGTGTGCTCGATGGTATTAGTTGTGACTTGTTGATTCAGGTGTCTAGTTATGAGGTCTTCGTGTTTCTTGCATCATTGTTAGCATTGTGGAGGTTTGAAATGGGTTGCTAACGGATATGGGTCTAATTGCCGGTGTTGGTTTTGATTTCGGGCAGCTATTGTGATTAGAAATGTTATTATTAGCCTATATGTGGTCTGTCTTTTTGTGTGGTCGTACCTTGTGGGTGTAAGCATGATTGTTACAGCTGGTTGAGACTGATATCGGTTATGGATTTAGAATCGAGTCTTTTGAAGACAAATGGAAGGTGAGAATTTTGACTTTAAGGCTTATCGCTATTGATAGAAAGGATATATTACAGTTGGGATGGTGTCGTTAGGCTTATGTAGATTTGGGTGACGTGGGGCCACCCACAGGTGTAGGTTGGATATGTACTTTCAGTGATTTCAAGACTTCGAGGCGATGCTTAGCGGACGAACGTTTGTGCCTTGACTTGCGTGCGTGGTTGATTTTAGTTATCGGATGATTCGAAGTGATTTGGGACACTTAGTCCCTAAAACAGAAGCTTAAGTCTTAAAATTTTGACCGTAGTCGTAACTATGTGAAGACGACTCTGGAATGGAGTTTCGTCGGTTCCATTAGCTTCGTTGGATGATTTTGGATTTAGGAGCATGTTCGGACTGTAAATCCGAGGTCTGTAGCTAATTTAGGCTTGAAATGGCGAAAGTCAAATTTTTGGAGATTTGGACCGAAAGCGAACTTCTTGATATCGGGGTCGGAATGCAATTCCGAGAGTTGGATTAGCTTCGTTATGTTATTTGGGACTTGGCTGCAAAATTTGACGTCCTTCCGGGTTGATTTGATAGGTTTCGGCACGGGTTTTAGAAGTTGAAAGATTTGAAATTTATAAGTTCGATTCATGGTGCGATTCGTAATTTTGACGTTATTTGATGTGATTTGAGACCTCGAGCGAGTCCGTATTAGGGTATAGAACTTGTTAGTGTGTTTGGACGGGGTCCCGAGGGCCCCAGGTGCTTTTCGGACGAGTTGCGAATGAATTTCATGGTTTTGGGGAGGTTTGAGTTCTGGTGTAATCATACCTGCGGACCCTAGATGCAGGTGCGATGGTCGCAGGTGCGAAGAATGAGGCGCAGGTGCGGCAAGAACTCGACTTGGAATTCTCCACAGGTGTGGAGAATTTGTGCGCATCAGCGGACTCGCACGTGCGGAGATGGAAGCGCAGATGCGAGAATTTGAGAGTTGGCCTGGGGTCGCAGGTGCGAGGAAGTTCCGCATCTGCGATGCCCGCATATACGCAGAAGACTCGCAGGTGCATAGGCTGTGGGAGTTTGTGACTTCCGCAGGTGCGACTGGTTAGACCGCAGGTGCGATAGGCGCAGGTGCGAGAAATGATCGCAGGTGCGAGGATCGCTGGGCAGAAAGGGGTTGGAATTGAGGGTTATTTCATTTTTACTCCATTGTTTATTATGAGATCGGGATAAGGCGATTCTTTGAGGGATTTTCAGAGGAATCTTGTGGGTAACGATTTCTTACTCGAATTTGGTTTTACTGCATTAATCTATAGTTGTTTTCTCCATTTAGTTTTGGATTTTTGGGGTTGAAATTGGAAAAAATTGGAAGAACTTCTTCAATAAAGATTTCGAGTTTTGAAAGGGGATTTGGTGGTCGGATTTGAGTATTTCTTATATGGTTGGACTCGTGAGTGAATGGGTGTTCATATTTTGTGATTTTTACCCGATTCCGAAATGTGAGCCCGGGTCGACTTTTTAGGGAAAATTTCGGAATTTTTGTTAAAATATTAATTTCATTAATTGGATGAGTCTATTATCATTGTATTCATGATATGCAATTTTGTTTGATTAGATTTGGACCATTCGGAGTCGGATAATTGAGAAAAGGGCATTCTTACGGACTGTTTGAGCTTGGTTCGAGGTAAGTATCTTGCCTAACCTTGTGTGGGGGATTTTCCCCTTAGGATTTGAGTCTTCTATGTTGATAGTAGCCCGTGTGAACGAGGTGACGCGTGCGTGCACGGACTTATTTGTAGAAAGTTGGCCTTTTAGGGATTCTTAGGTCCTTATATTCACTGAATATGCAGTTGTTCTTGTTATGATTATATATCTTAATTACTAGATTCACATCTGCCTGCTTAATTAGAATAAATTGCTTCATGATCCACTATTATCATTACTTGATTCATATGTGCCTTAATTGAAACTGTTATCTCTTTTATAGTCATGCTATCTTTTCATAATTGCTTATCTTTATTTAGAATTTATATTATTTCATCCTATAATTATTCAGTCTTAATTGAGGTTATGATTATTTTTCTACTGTCATCCTTAATTGAATTGTTGAATATCCTTCGTAATTTCCTCAACCTTAAAAGAAGTAGATATCCATTATCTTAGCCGACTTGTTTTATTTGGCATTATTGGATTCGTGTTAGCTTCTCTATTGTTGAAGTGTATATTGTGGGATTCGTTGCTACACCTTAGTTTTCCCTTTTGTTGAGCTGTTCGCTTTACGCCTAGCATTTCAGACTATGGTTATTCCTTGTGATTTGGTCCCACATTTTCCTGTGATTTAAAAGTCCTTGAGTTGATTTACTTGTCGTACTTTGTATTATTTCCATTGTTGTTGTTGTATTTGTTATTGTGATGCATGAGGTTTCTGTCGTGCGGTTGTTGTTATGGGGTTGCACGAGGTTTCTGCAGTGCTATTGTTACTATTGATATTTGCACATGCGGCGTGACAAGGTGGGATATATATATATATGTGTGTGTGTGGGTTGCGCATGTGGCGAGACTAGGTGGGAACATTATTATGCACGTGTGGCGAGAGAAGGCGAGCATTTATGTTACTATTGCACATGTGGCGAGACAAGGTGGGCTGTGTCAGGGATTGATTTGTGATGATTTATGGCCTGGGGGCATTCTGGTTGTTGATATTTGTGTAGTGGTATACGTACCTGTGTGAGCTTTATCTTGTGAAAGCTGTGAGAAAATATTCTACGTGTTGTCTGTTCTTCTTCCTCCTTATGCTTATTTGCTGGTATGGACTATATTAGGACACTTGCACAAGCATACACGTAGTTAAGCACTGTTATCGGATAAGAGGTGTTCTTGATATTGTTGAGCATAGATGCTCACCCTTGTTTACTTGTCTTCTATGTGAGAATGGCTCTATTGGCACGTGAGTCNCGTAGTTAAGCACTGTTATCGGATAAGAGGTGTTCTTGATATTGTTGAGCATAGATGCTCACCCTTGTTTACTTGTCTTCTATGTGAGAATGGCTCTATTGGTACGTGAGTCGTCAGTGTGGTTATGAGGTGTTATGAGGGCACAGGATGCCAAGTGTTAGGGTTCAGGTATTGAGACCCGTGAGTTGTGAATTGTCCGAGGTTCGGTACCTCGTGGAGTTGTTGCCTAAAACCTGATGTAAAAACGATTGTAATTACTGAGTTATTACTTGTCCTTCTTATATTCGTGATTCCGGATTTAGTTTGTGTTCCATTCACTTTGTCTGCATGATTTTCATGATATTCCGCTGATATTTATTGTTTCTTGCTTTAATGCCATTGCTGTATTGTGAGCCATATTGCACAGTCTTTATGTAGACATCATACTTCTGTTATTCATGTACTTATATCTGTTCAGTTTATTAGACCAGTGGGTGTCTTGACTGTTCCTCATCACTAATCCACCGAGGTTAGTCTTGATACTTACTGGGCACCGCTGTGGTGTGCTCATGCTACTCTTCTGCATAATTTTGTGCAGATCCAGGTACTTGTTTGTTAGCTCGCTGTGTAGACTGTTGTTGTGGAGACTCAAGGTAAACCTGCTGCTGCGTTCGCAGGCTTCGGAGTTACCTTCCAGTTTTCGATTTGCACTGTTCATTCTTATTTCTGGACAGTTGTATTTAGAAGTTTTCTAGCAAACACTGTCTAGAACTTATGACTTATACTATCGGTTTTGGGAATTTTAAGAGATTCTATTTAAATAATGTTGTTGTTTTAATTATTGATAGGCTTACCTAGTCCCTAAGACTAGGTGCCATCACGATACCCAACAGAGGAAAAATTGGGTCGTGACATCGGGGCTGTTTTAGGCAAGAGAAATGATAAGAGTTTTCGTCCTATTTACTATGCTAGTAGGACATTGAGTGAGACTCAATTAAAGTATGACACAACAGAAAAAGAGTTACTAGCGGTAGTGTTTGCATTTGATAAGTTTCGTTCTTATTTGATAGAGAACCAAGGTCACTATTTTTACAGATCATGCAACTTTAAAATCCTCGTAGCAAAGAACGATGCTCGACCTAGATTGTTAAGATGGATTTTACTTCTCCAAAACTTTGACCTTGAGATAAAAGACAAAAAAGGAACAGAAAATCAAGTAGTTGGCCATTTGTCTAGATTAGAATTCCTCCTCTTGAGTCTTATGATATAAAGAAAGGGTTTCCTGATGAACATATTTTTTCTATCGACTTAGTTGTTACTCAACCACCCTTGTTTGCAAATATTATAAATTACTTGGTTGGAAAGTGGATGCCCCAAGATATCTCTTACCAGCAAAGAAAAAAACTTATATCTAATGCTAAGTATTATTTGTGGAATGAACTTTACTTGTTTAAAAATTGTACAGATAATATCATCAGAAGATGTGTACCCGAAGAAGAGATGAACAAAATTTTGTATCATTTCTATGATGGAGCAATTGAAGAACATTATGCAGCAAATCGGATTGCCTTTAAAGTGTTGGAGACTGGATTTTTCTAGCCAACACCTTTTAATGATGCTAGTGCTTATGTTGCACAATGTGTTAGGTGTTAGAGAACATGTAACATTACTAAGAGAGATGAGATGTTGTTACAATCAATACAAGTATGTGAAATATTTGATGTTTGGGAAATAGATTTCATGGGTACTTTCCCTTCCTCTCACTCTTTTGAATATATCCTTGTGGTCGTGGATTATGTGTCAAGATGGGTTGAAGTCATCCCCACAAGTAAGAATAATGCACATATAGTGTGTAATTAAAAAAAAAATATTTTTACAAGATTTGGCATAACATAAGTCATTATTAGTGATCAAGGGACTCATTTCATGAATAGATAATTTTTTGTTTTGCTATCAAAATATAGTGTGACTCATAAAACAGGAACACCATATCAAGCTCAAACTCAAGGGCAAGTTGAGGTTTCCAGCCGTGAGTTAAAAAGAATTCTTGAAAAAAACGGTTGAAATTTCAAAAAAAGATTGGGCTTTAAAATCAGATGATACATTATGGGCATACCGAGCGACATTCAAAACGACAATTGGATCATCCCTATATATATTAGTCTATGAAAAAGCTTGTCACTTACCCGTTAAATTAGAACATAAAGTGTTTTGGGCATTAAAAATACTGAATCTTGAATTAACCTCTGCTGGAAGAAATATATTTTTTTAAGTTAATGAGTTAGAAGAATTGAGGTTAGAAGCTTATGAAAATGCCAAAATTTTCAAGGAAAAAACAAAGAAGTGGCATGACAATTTGATCAGACAAAAAAGTTTCAAAAGTGGAAATCTTGTACTTTGTTACAATAGCCAACTATATTTTTCTATCTGTTTGTTAATATTATTAGTACTTTTTATTACTAATATGAGTAAAACAAAAAATTACTATAGAATATTTAAATTTGTATATATATATATATATGTGTGTGTGTGTGGGTATATCTACTTTATTTGTTTAAATTTTTATTATACAACTAATGAGCCATAGTAATATTCTTTTTCTTTTGTGTTTATGGACAAAATTATGCATATGAATTTAAGCCTTAGTACAAATATTAAAAAAAACAAATGGATGTATGTGTGTGTCACGACCCAATTCTCCCTCCGTAAGATGTCGTGACGGCACATACTCTCTACGACTAGGTAAGCCTAACAATTGCAGAATAATCAAACAAATAGAGACAGAAACAACCACTAATTTCAACAGATGACTATATAACAGAAAAATGCCGCTCGGCCTGTACAAGTAACCAACAACTCGTATAACAATATTCCCCAAACCCGATAATCATAAGTCACAATCTCTAAGAATTTGTCTAATTATTTCTATATATCAGTAACTAGAAGAAATAAAGGAGGAACAACATGAAAGGGACAGAGGGGGACTCCGAGGTCTACGGACGCTCGAAGATATACCTTGAAGTCTCCAGAGCAGCAGTAAGTACGCAATTAATAGCGGGGGTGGTAGGAGGTACTTGAATCTGCACAAAAAATATGTGCAGAAGAGTAGCATGAGTACAGCACAACGATACCCAATAAGTACCAAGCCTAATATAGGTAGAGTAGTGACGAAGTCAGGTCAGGGCCCTACTGGTATATAATAATTTAAGGCAGAAAATATAGCAATGTAATAAGAGACTAGAAATTTAACGAGGAGAAACTACAGAAAGATAACAACACAACACATAGGGATAAACAACGGGGTCACTCCCGAGATACCGTCTCGTAGTCCCAAAAATAAATGCTCAACAGGGGATCTCCCGAGGTACCGCCTCGTAGTCCCAAAAGTAATATGCAGGGGGATCTACAGAGATACCGCCTCGTAGTCCCAAAAGTAAATATGCGACAGGGAGATCACCCGAGGTACCGCCTCGTAGTCCCAAAAGTAATATGTAGGGGGATCTCCCGAGGTACCGCTTCATAGTCCCAAAAGTAAATATGCGACAGGGGATCTCCTGAGGTACCACCTCGTAGCCCTAAAAGTAAACACACAGCTTGAAATCGATGGGAACAACAATTACAACAAGAAATCCTATAGTTTATGACTAAATACAAGTCAAGGAAAAACAGGAAATCAACTAAGTATGTTGTACAAGTTTCAAATAAGCAATTAAGACACATAGACAAGCGATATTAGGCTAACAGGATAACTACACATGCTGGTATAACTCAATTAAGATGTAACAGGCTACTGCTCAGTAAAAATCGGATCTTTCAACAATTAGCTCGTGTAGGCACTCGTCACCTCGCGTACACGACGCTCACATATCACAGAAGTATCACAACAGTACCACATCCTAAGGGGATTTCCCCCACACAAGGTTAGGCAAGCCACTTACCTCGAACCAAGCTCAATCAATCAATAAGGATGCCCTTTCCTCGATTTTCCG
This sequence comes from Nicotiana otophora, assembly GCA_000715115.1. NCBI lineage: Eukaryota > Viridiplantae > Streptophyta > Magnoliopsida > Solanales > Solanaceae > Nicotiana > Nicotiana otophora. The sequence goes on from AWOL01S0025597.1 coordinate 91,496, forward strand.
ACTCCGAATGGCCCAAATCTAGCCAAAAGCAATTACATACCATAAATATAACTATAAGAAACTAATCTAATTAATGAAATCAAGACTTTAGCAAGAAATTAGAAATTCGCCCCAAAGAGTCGACCCTGGGCCCACGTCTCGAAATCGGGTAAAAGTCATAAAATATGAACACTCATTTAACCACGAGTTCACCCGTACCAAAATTACTCAAATCCGATTTCAAAATCCCAATCAAAACTCAAAATATTAGTTGAAGAACTTTTCCCATTTTTTCCAATTCTCTCAACCCAAATCCGAAATTAAAGGATGGAATCAACTATAAATTAATGTAATATAACCATAAATGAGTCAAGAATCATTACCCAATAGCTTCCTCTAAAAATAGTTCGAATAATCGCCCAAAATCGAGCTCTCAAAGTCCCAAAATGAAAAATGGGATAAAACCCTTGAACTTAGCCTTTTTTTGCCCAGCGATCTCGCTTCTGCGAGGGGTTCACCGCTTCTGCAGTTCCACACCTGCGAAAAAACCATCGCAGGTGCAGACTTAACTTAAGTCCTCAAAAATCGCTTCTGTGATCAAGGGCCGCTTCTGCGCGCCCGCTTCTGCGTTCCTTTCATCGCTCCTGCGAGTCTGCTTCTGAGAGACTCTGACCGCCTTTGCGGTCCCGGCTGGACAGGCCCATAATCGCTTCTGCGGCTCGATGGCCTCTTCTGCGGTGCCGCACCTGCAGCCCAAAGTGCACAAGTGCGACTACACCAGGTGCCGCAACTCCGGCCTATCCAACACATTTTCAAATAATCCGTTAGCCACCCGAAATCAACCCGAGGACCCCGGGATCTCAACCAAATACACCAACAAGTCCTAAAACTTCATACGATCTTAGTCGAGCCCTCAAATCACATCAAACAACAACAACAAAAATACGAATCACACTCCAATTCAAACTTAATGAACTTAACTTCAAACTTCTACAATCGATGTCGAAACCTATCAAATCACGTCTGATTGACCCCAATTTTTTCACACAAGTCATACTCAACATTATGGACCTACTCCAACTTCCGAAATTAAAATCCGACCCCAATAGAAAAAAGTTCACTTCCGGTCAAACTTTCCAAAAATTTAACTTTTGCCATTTCAAGCCTAATTTAGCTACAGACCTCCAATTCAAAATCCGGACATGCTCCTAAGTCCATAATCATCCAACGGAGCTAACGGAACCGACGAAACCCCATTTCATAGTCTCCTTCACACAGTTCTAACTACGGTCAAAATCCTAGAACTTAAGCTTCCGTTTTATGGACTAAGTGTCCCAAAATACTCCGAAACCAAGAACAAAACCTTCCAGCAAATCGCATAAGCCGAAAAAGATACGGGAAAAAGTAGTAAATAGGGGATCAGGGCTATTACTCTCAAAATGATTGGCCGGGTCGTTACATTCTCCCCCTCTTAAAATAATGGTTCGTCCTCGAACGAGCATAAAGACATACCTAAAGTGGTGAAAAGATGAGGATAACGGTTGCGCATATCATGTTCGGTCTCCCAAGTCACCTCCTCGACCGGCTGACCTCTCTATTGAACCTTCACTGAAGCAATGTTCTTTGATCTCAACTTTGAACCTGCCTGTCCAAAATAGCCACTGGCTCCTCAACATAAGATAGATCCTTGTCCAATTGAACTGAGCTGAAATCTAGCACATGTGACGGATCATCGTGATACTTCTGGAGCATAGAAACATAGAATACTGGATGAACTCCTGCTAGACTAGGAGGCAAGGCAAGCTCATAAGCAACCTCCCTAACTCGCCGCAACACCTCGAAAAGGCCAATAAACCTCGGGCTCAGCTTACCCTTCTTCCCGAACCTCATGACACCCTTCATGGGCAAAACCCAGAGCAAGACCCGCTCTCCAACCATGAATGCAACAACGCGAACCTTCCGATCTGCATAACTCTTCTGTCTGGACTGGGCTGTGCGAAGTCGATCCTGAATCACCTTAACCTTCTCCAAAGTATCCTGAACCAAGTTTGTACCCAATAGCCTAGCCTCGCCCGGCTCCAACAAACCCATTGGAGACCTACACCGCCTACCATATAGAGCCTCATACGGTGCCATCTGAATGCTCGACGGATAACTTTTGTTGTAGGAAAACTCCGCAAGTGGCAAAAACTGATCCCAAGAACCCCCAAAACTCCATCACACATGCCCGGAGCATATCCTCCAGTATCTGAATAGTGTGCTCGGACTGCCCGTCCGTCTGAGGGTGAAATGTTGTGCTCAACTCAACCCGAGTATCCAACTCATATTGTATGGCTCTCCAGAACTGTGATGTAAACTACGTACCCTGGTCAGAGATGATAGATACCGACACTCCATGAAGCCTGACAATCTCGCGGATATAAACTCGAGCCAGCTGCTCAGAAGAATAAGTAGTCATCACAGGAATGAAATGAGCTGGCTTGGTCAGCCTATCCACAATCACCCAAACTGCATCAAACTTCCTCTGGGTCCGTGGAAGCCCAACAATGAAATCCATAGTGATCCGCTCCCATTTCCACTCCGGAATCTCTAGCTTCTGAAGCAAACCACCTGTCCGTTGATGCTCATACTTTACCTGTTGGCAATTTAGACACCGAGCTACATATTCCACTATGTACTTCTTCATTCTCCTCCACTAATAATGCTACCTTAAGTCCTGATATATCTTCGCGGCACCCGGATAAATGGAGTACCGCAAACTGTGAGCCTCTTGGAGAATCAAATCACGCAAACCATCTACATTGGGCACACATAGCCTACCCTACATCCTCAATGCACCATCATCTCCAATAGTGAACTCCTTAGCATCATCGTGCTAAACCGTGTCCATGAGGGTAAGCAGATGGGGTCCATCATACTGACGCTGCCTGATATGATCATAAAGAGAAGACTGGGATACCACACAAGACAAAACTCGACTCGGCTCAGAAATATCCAATCTAACAAACTGGTTGACAAGGCCTGAACATCAAATGCCAATGGCCTCTCTGCTGCTGGTAGATATGCTAAGCTCCCCAAACTCTCTGCCCTACGACTCAAGGCATCGGCCACCACATTGGCCTTCCCGGGATGGTATAGAATAGTGATATCATAATCCTTAAGCAGATCTAACCACCTCTGCTGATGCAACTTAAGATCCTTTTGCTTGAATAGATGTTGCAAACTCCGGTGATCAGTATAGATCTCACAAGGGACACCGTACAAATAGTGCTGCCAAATCTTCAAGGCATGAACAAGAGCTGCTAACTCAAGGTCATGGACAAGATAGTTCTTTTCATGCACCTTCAGCTGTCTAGACGCGTAGGCAATCACCCTACCATCCTGCATCAACACTGCGCCGAGACCAATCCACGACGCATCACAATATATAGTATAAGTTGTAGTCAATACCAATATTGGGGCTGTAGTCAAAGTTGTCTTGAGCTTTTGAAATCTCTCCTCACACTCCTCTGTCCACCTAAACGGGGCACCCTTCTGGGTCAGCCTGGTCATAGGTGTTGTAATAGATGAAAAACCCTCTACAAATCGACGGTAGTACCCCACCAAACCAAGAAAACTCCAGATCTCCATAGCTGAGGACGGTCTGGGCCAACTCTGCACTGCTTCAACCTTCTTCGGATCCACCTTGATCCCTTCACTCGACACTACGTGACCCAAAAATGCCATTGAATCTAGCCAGAACTCACATTTTGAGAATTTTGCATATAATTTCTTTTCCCTCATGGTCTGAAGCACAATCCTCAGGTGCTGCTCATAATCCTCCTAACTCCGGGAGTACATCAAAATGTCGTCAATTAACACAATGAAGAATGAGTCAAGATAGGGCTGGAATACACTATTCATAAAGTGCATGAATGTTGCCGGGGCGTTGGTTAGCTCAAATGACATCACAAGGAACTCATAGTGACCATACTGAGTCCTAAAAGCAGTCTTCGGGATATCTAGCTCCCGAATCTTCAACTGATGATAGCCTGAATGCAAGTCAATCTTGGAAAACACTCTGGCACCCTGTAACTGATCAAATAGGTCATCAATACGAGGCAATTGATACTTGTTCTTTGTTGTAACTTTGTTCAACTGGCGATAATCAATGCACATCCGCATAAAATCATCATTATTCTTCACAACAAGACCGGAGCACCCTAAGGTGACACACTGGGCCGAATGAAGCCCTTATCAAGAAACTCATGTAACTGCTCCTTCAACTCTTTTAACTCAGGAGAAGCCATATGATATGGAGGAATAGAGATGGGCTGAGTGCTCGGTAACAAGTCAATACCCAAGTCAATATTTCTGTCGGGCGGCATGCCCGGAAGATCAGCTGGAAATACATCGGGATAATCCCTCACTACTGGAACTGACTCAACTGTAGGAGTATCAATACTGACATCTCTCACATAAGCTAGATACGCGTCACACTCTTTATCAACGATTCGTTGAGCTTTAAAAATGAAATAACTCTACTGGGAGTATAATATAAGGTACCTCTCCACTCTAATGGCGGTAATCCTGGCATAGCCAGCGTCACGGTCTTGGTGTGATAATCAAGAATAGCATAATGGGGCAACAACCAGTGCATGCCCAAATTAATATCAAAGTCTACCATACTGAGCAATAACAAATTGGCTCTGGTCTCAAAACCATTAAGAGTAATCAAACACAACCTATACACATGGTCAACAACAATGGAATCACCCACAGATGTAGATACATAAACAGGAGAACTCAAAGAATCACGGGATACGCCCAAATATGGAGCAAAATAAGATGACACATAGGAATAAGTGGAGCCTGGGTCACATAAGACTGACACATCTCTATAACAAACCGGAACAATACCTGTAATGACAGAGTCGGATGCAACTGCCTTTGTACGAGCAGGAAGGGCATAGTATTTTGCCTGACCTCCCCCTCTAGGGCAACCTCTACCTGCCCGACCTCCACCTCGAGCTGACTGAGCAGGTGGAGTGGTAGCTGGTGTGGTAATCATAGCTTGGGGACCCGGTGGAGCACGCGGTGCCTGAGTAGTCTGTGGAGGTGACCCCTCCTAAGTCTGGGGAAATACCTCACCATATGGCGAGTGTCGCCACACTCAAAACAAGCTCTCGGAGGAAGTGGCTGATGTGGCTGGATCAGGCCAGGTTTGCTGGACTGACGGCTGAAAGCACCCCGTGCAGGAGGTACACTAGACACTAGCAGTGCATAATAAGACTCTTGGGGCCTAGGAGTAGCCGGAATACCACTGGCGGCTGGAAGTGCTGAATAAACAGGGCGACTCACATAGCCCCTACCATGACGAGCTGCCGTTGGGGCACGAGTACCACTTTAAGTGCCAAACTCTCAAGACCTCTTGGCCTCTCACTCCCGAGTCAGAATGCCCTCCAATCTCCTAGCAATACCCATAACCTGCTGGTAAGCAATATCCATCTCCAACTCTCAGGCCATGCTAAATCTGATACTGGGGTTGAGCCCCTTGATAAATAGACGAATCCTCTCTCGAACTGTAGCAACCAAGGCTGGTGCATGTCTAGCCAAATCACTGAAGCGAACTGCATACTCTGACACAGTCATAGAACCCTAGCGCAACTGCTCAAACTCCGCACGCCATACGTCTTTGAGACTCTAGGGAACATACTCCCTCAAGAACATGTCCGAGAACTGAGTCCATGTAAGTGAAGCTGCCTCAGCCGGACTACCCAACTCATAAGCATGCCACCACTGATAGGCTGCTCCTCTAAGCTGTAATGTAGTAAAAGAAACCTCACTCGACTCTGCTACACCCATAGTACGGAGGATACGGTGACACTCCTCAAGGAAACCCTGGGCATCCTCTAACGCCAATCCACTGAAAGTAGGAGGGTGGTACTTCTTGTACCTATCAAGCCTGAGCTGCTCCGCCTCAGAAACTGCTGCCCTAACCTCGGGCTGAACTGGAGCTACCGGCTGTATCAGTATAATCTCTAGAACCTGGTCGACCTGAACCCGCTTCTCTGGGGTACGGGCGGCGGGAGTTTGTGATCCTCCCCCTACCTGAGATATTGCAGGAGCAAGTGGAATCAATCCAGCCTGAGCCAAGGTACTGAACATGCTCAGGAACTGTGCAAGGGTCTCCTGAAGAGCTGGTGCAGTAACAGGCATCTCAGGTGCCTGCGCTCCGACTGGAGCTACTGGTGGCTCCTCTATAGCAGCTCGTGCGGGTACTCTGGCTTCACCACGTGGACATCCTCGGCCTCTACCCCGGCCCCATCCCCGGCCTCTCGCGGCTCTAGTAGGGGGCGCGGGTGCCTGGTCATCAGATCCGCATGTACGTGTCCTCACCATCTATGAGAGAATAGAAGACAAAAGTTTAGAATTTCGAAGTCAACAATTTCGCACGACAAGGAATCAAAGAAGTGTAATTTTCCTAACAGTTCCATAGCCTCCCGAAGATAAGTACAGACGTCTCCGTACCGATCTGCAAGACTCTACTAAACCTGCTTGTGACTCATAACACCTATGAACCTAGAGTTGTGATACCAACTTGTCACGACCCAATTCTCCCTCCGTAAGATGTCGTGACTGCACCCAGTCTCTACGACGAGGTAATCCTAACAATTGCGGAATAATCAAAAAAATAGAGACAGAAATAGTAATTTCAATAGATGACTATATAACAGAAAAATGCCGCTCGGCCTGTACAAGTAACCAACAGCTCGAGTATAACAATATTCCCAAATCCCGATAATCACAAGTCACAAGCTCTATGAATTTGTCTAATTGTTTCTATACATCAGTAACTTGAAAAAATAAAGGAGGAACAACATGAAAGGGACGGATGGGGACTCGGAGGTCTGGGGACGCTGGCAGATATACCTTTGAAGTCTCCGGAGCAGCAGCAAGTACACAACTAATAGCGGGGCTGGTAGGAGGTACCTGAATCTGCACACAAAATATGTGCATAAGAGTAGCATGAGTACACCATAATGGTACGCAATAAGTGCCAAGCCTAACCTCAGTAGAATAGTGACGAGGTCAGGTCAGGGTCCTACTAGTATATAATAATTTAAGGTAGAAAAAATAGCAATGTAATAAGAGACTAGAAATTTAACAAGGAGAAACTACTGAAAGATAACAGTACATCACATAGGGATAAACAATAGGGGCACTCCCTAGATACCATCTCGTAGTTCCAAAAATAAATGCTCAACAGGTAATCTCCCGAGGTACCGCTTCGTAGTCCCAAAAGTAATATGCAGGGGGATCTCCCGAGATACCTCCTCGTAGTTCCAAAAGTAAATATGCGACATGGGGATCTCCCGAGGTACCGCCTCATAGTCCCAAAAGTGATATGTAGGGGGATCTCCTGAGGTACCGCCTCGTAGTACCAAATATAAATATGCGATAGGGAGATTTCCTGAGGTACCGCCTCGTAGTCCCAAAAGTAAACACACACCTTGAAATCGATGGGAACAAAAATTACAACAAGAAATCAACTAAGCATGTTGTACAGGTTTCAAATAAGCAATTAAGACACGTAGATAAGCGATATTAGGCTAACAGGATAACTACACATGCTGGTATAACTCAATTAAGATGTAATAGGTTACTGCTCAGTAAAAATAGGATCTTTCAACAATTAGCCCTTGTACGCACTCGTCACCTCGTGTACACGGCGCTCACATATCATAGAAGTATCACAACAATACCAAATCCTAAGGGGATTTCCCCCACACAAGGTTAGGCAAGCCACTTACCTCGAACCAAGCTCAATCAATCAATAAGGATGCCCTTTCTTCGATTTTCCGACTCCAAATGGCCCAAATCTAGCCAAAAACAATTACATACCATAAATATAACTATAAAAAACTAATCTAATTAATGAAATCAAGACTTTAGCAAGAAATTAGAAATTCATCCCAAAACGTCGACTGTGGGCCCGCATCTCAGAATCGGGTAAAAGCCATAAAATATGAATACCCATTCAACTACGAGTTCACCCGTACCAAAATTACTCAAATCCGATATCAAAATCTCAATCAAAACGCAACAATTTGGTTGAAGAACTTTTCCCCAATTTTCTCAACCCAAATTCGAAATTAAAGGATGAAATCAACTATAGATTAATGAAATATAACCATAAATTAGTCAAGGATCATTACCCAATAGCTTCATCTGAAAATCCTTCGAATAATCGCCCAAAACCGAGCTCTCAAAGTCCCAAAATGAAAAGTGGGATAAAACCCTCGAACTTAGCCTTTTTCTATCCAGCGATCTCGCTTTTGCGAGGGGTTCATTGCTTCTGCGGTTCTGCACCTGTGGAAAAACCATCGCAAGTGCGGACTTAACTTAAGTCCTCAGAAATTCCTTCTGCGATCAAGGGCCGCTTCTGCGCGCCCGTTTCTGCGTTCCTTTCACCGCTCCTGTGAGTCAGCTTATGCGAGACTCTGACCGCTTCTGCGGTCCCAGCTGGGCAGGCCCATAATCGCTTCTGTGGCTTGATGGCCGCTTCTGCGGTGCCGCACCTGCGGCCCAAAGTGCAAAGGTGCGATTACACCAGGTGCAGCCAATCCAACACATTTCCGAATGATCCGTTAACTACCCGAAATCAACCCGAGGCCCCCGGGACCTCAACCAAATATATCAACAAGTCCTAAAACATCATACGAACTTAGTCGAGCCCTCAAATCACATCAAACAACAAAAAAACACGAATCACACTCTAATTCAAACTTAATGAACTTGAAACTTTAAACTTCTACAACCAATGCCGAAACCTATCAAATCATGTCCGATTGACCCCAAATTTTGCACACAAGTCATATTCGACATTACGGACCTGCTCCAACTTCCGGAATTGAAATACGACTCCACTAGCAAAAAGTACACTTCCAGCCAAACTTTCCAAAAATTCAACTTTCGTCATTTTAAGCCTAATTGAGATACAGACCTCCAATTCATAATTCAGACATGCTCCTAAGTCCAAAATCAACTAACGGAGCTAACGGAATCGACAAAACCCCATTCCTAGAACTTAAGCTTCCGTTTTAGGGACTAAGTGTCCTAAAATACTCAGAAACCAAGAACAAAATCTCCCGGCAAATCACATAAGCAGAAAAAGATACGGGGAAAGCAGTAAATAGGGGATCAGGTCTATTACTCTCAAAACAACCGGCCTGGACGTTACAGTATGTGTGTATATATATATGTTACTTAAAAAAATTTATATGTAGATAGTTATTATTAACTATTAGCCGTACGTCTTTTACTTTTTAAGTTTGTTCAAAACAAATTATTATGAACTGCTATTGGACTAATGTAGCAAATATGTATAAGTTTACTACTATTCATAAGTATTATAATCTTAGTATATATTTAAAAATAAATAAGAGAAGATATTTTTGAGCCATAACATGTCATGGCCTGTTAAGAGTATACGAGAGAAAAGATACATGACATGTTTTGCTCCATTTTTACTTTTAAAAAAATAACAAATAAATATAGCATTAAATAAGATCTCAGGCGTCAGAAAACACTAGACCCACATCATATTAAACCTTTGCACCTCACCCTCTTCACTTCACCTACCACCACCACAAAGCCACCATCTTTCCACACCAACAATCTCAGCCATGGCCATCACCTAAAGGTACTTTTCTTCTCCTCCCTCTCAAATTTCTCTAGCTACCTTGGCCACAATGTAAAAAGTATTTTCTTTTTCCCTTCCTTTTTTATTCTCTTACTCTATCTTATAGAAACCCCTTTTTTTAACCGTATTCTGCTACTCCTCAAACCCTCTAGGCAGATAAATGACTCCCTTAATGTAATTCAAGGGCCCTAAGAAACAACACCTTGATCCGGCACTATGGATAATGTCACGACCCAAAATTCACTATAGGTCGTGATGACGCCTAATGTCGTCGTCAGGCAAGCCAACTGTGATTTATTAATTTAATTACCCATTTTATTACTTTCTAAATCATAGATTTTAATAAGGAAAGAGATTTAAACTTCTAAATTCACGGGAACGTACAACATTTGCAGTTTATAAAAGAAATGAAAGGCGATAATAATATACGAAACTGTGAGCATCAACTAGTATAATCCCAAACTATTTAGTGCAGAAGTGCAGCATGAGTATGTAAATCAACGCGTACCTAGTAAGTATCTAGTCTAGTCTCGGAAAAGTAGTGACAAGAGGTCGACATCGATACTTACTAGAGGTCCAATAAAGTAATATAATAAATCATAAGCTGATATGAAGCACACAACAATAATGGGGTAAATCTGTAAGTTATGTAATCTTCCAAATATTTCTTTTAACATATGAATTTCTCAATCTTGTATTCTAATAATGCCAAGTGCCAATGTCAAATGAATAAGGAATACCATATAAAACGTCGGGCATCAGTGGAAAGATAATCTCGTGAGCGTTCGGACTACCAGCGATATAACGTACAATTATGCCGAGGTCATTCGGCCCAACCCAGAATAATGTGTACTCTGCCGAGGGTCGAGCAGCAGGAACCATAGATGCATCTATTATATTGCCGAGGCGTTCGACCCGCTCCATAAAAAAAGAAGGAAGTTATCGAATTATGAGGCACATGCTTATAATACAGTACATAGGCACAATAATAAATATACCCATTTACATTTGTCAAATATCTTGGCAACAACTCAAGGTAATAAAGCTCGGCCTAATATATTTGCATGTTTCTAAATCAATTGCAGTTAAAATTTTCAATTCATTAGACTAGCAAAATGAGTCCAAATTTTTAAATATTATATGATAAAATCCCAAGTCTACCTGAACATAATTATGCTTTAGCTACATACGGAGTCTCATCACCTCATGCATATGTAGCACCCACAACTAGTTACATATAACAATAAATATTACCTAAGGGTAGTTTCCCCCTCACAAGGTTAGACATGAGACTTACCTCGCTCCGAAGTTCCATAACCGGCTTCAACGCCTCTCTAACACCTCAACTCAAAGCCAAACGCCCCGAAACTAGTCAAATAACGTGTAAATCAATCAAAATATACCCCAATGCTTACAATTTAATAATTTATAATGATTACTAAATTCGCTCAAAATGTTAATAAGGTCAACCCTCAGGCCCACGTGCCCGGATTCCGAAATATTTTCAAGATAAACTTGTAACGACCCAATCGGTCGCTTCGACTTTTAGAACCCCGTCTCCCTAAATAATACTCCCTGTATGTGCTTTTACTAATTTATAACTTGCGGGAATGGTTGGTTCGGAGTGTTTATTAAAGGTTAATAGAAGGATTTCGAGAAAAATTTGACGAGTTACGTGTGCAGGATCATGTCAACAATGAAGAAAAAATCTCAATGGATTCCAGAATTTTATAATTGTAGCTTAAATCTAAGTGGGAGAGCACTACCGTCTACAATTGGGTTGCATAATTGTCTATTTATGAAGTTTTTGGTTATCGATGTATTAGTGGGTCATTTCAACAAAGGAAAGAAAACATCAGCGGTAATTGAGCAAAGGATTTTGGGGAATGTGTGCCATATTTGGCGTTATCGATTTATGTTCAGGCTTTGGGAAGACTCAGAGTTTATACTTCGTGTAGATGTAATGCACAGGGAAAGTAAGACAGTCAGATGTTTTCTTGAGAAAGTGCCCATGTGCTAGCAGGGCCTTAGAGTTGATAATGTTTGGGAACAAGTCAAAGCAAGTGACTCTCACACCTTCAATTTTTTTTTAAAGTGTGGTGCCTAAGGATCTCGAGTCTGTAGTATGGTTGAGTATCAAGCTTTTACAGTATATTATGAAACAGGACTTGGAGTACTCTGGGTTATCTTTAGGTTATGATGTAGCATTAGAGAAACGGAAGAAAAAAATAACTTCGAATTCATAAAAGAAGTATCAGAATGGGTGTACCAGTTGAAGATGTAAAAGTGCGCACAAGGAGGGGTATGAGATGATTCGTGGGTTTTGAAAAAGCGTGGTCTCATGAAATAAGATCACTCGGGATGAGTACGGATTTGAGTTCGTGATATAATGAATGGAGCTATTATTATTTCTAAGGCAAGTTGAGAATAAATTGAGAAAAAAAAATGGGTCGGCTAACAATGGTTGAAGTGGCATGATGATGGCAATGATCAGTTTCTTCAGCACATTGAGTTATGCATGTGATTTATGGCGGTACGTACAAGGCTTGACGGTTGCTGTAATTGATTTTTATTTGGAGGAATTCAAGTATTATGGCATGTTATGCGTAGATGGATCCTGAGAGAGTTATGGTGGTTTAGACTACTACTTGAGGAGTTTATTTCATGCGGATACAGGAATTCAGTCGCGTGTTGCAACGGTTCTCCTGAATTGAGTGAAGCAAAAGGTTGCTATATGATGAAGTGTTGGGTCAATTAGTGGTTCAAGAGCTATGATGGAATTCTTGTACTCTTGCGTATTGGCATGGTAGGTACAAGGAACGGCATGGGAATTTGGAAGTTGAAGATCGAGGTTGCAGTTTGGTTTGGACAAGAATGTCACAAGCTCGGACGAGCAGGAAAAGGATTTAGATGTTTAAAGTAAGATGGTATTGTTTTCGGTGTCATCTAAGGTCGATGTTAGGTGTAAGAGACCTTGTGTATTGATTTGTGGATTCTTGATATACTTTACAATATTTGTGTGATCGGTGGCATGGATGTGCAGACTTGTTACCTGGTGCAAAAGGTCGTGGAAGCGTGTCCCACGGAAATATTGTGTAAGAGTGGCATGTAGTCACTTGATTGAGTGAAGATTGAAACCAAGTATGAAGATTGTGGTAATATCGCTGATTCGAGAATTTATGCCTGGAGGGCGCTCGGTTCATTTAGTTATGGACTGTGGAAGCTTGTTCCGGTTATGATGGTTGTTCTTGTGTGTCATGGGAAAAAGGGTTATTATGGATCCTTGAAAGGTTATTAGCCTAGTACGGTGCGATCAGAATTGGCTTGAGGTATGTGGATGGACTTAAATATGAATATGGGCTCTATATCAGGTCGGATGTGTTCATTTCAGCATAAGCGCTCCCTATGGAGTAGTATTCGAACGCTGGATGTCGTTTCGTCGTCGGTTATTTCATGTAACACTATATTGTGCCGTGTGAGTTGGGAGACGGCTTGATAAATTTCTTATGTGTTGAGGTTCCGCGTAGCGATGGTGTTATATGAGCATGATGGTTCTCGATATTCAGATCATATATCGCACCGTAGTTGTGCTTGAGTTTCGTAGCGTATGGCGTTGTCGGTCCTCCCAGGGATGGTATCATGCACTTAGCGTGCTTGTGTCCAATATTTAGATATTTTGCAGTAATGAGCATTCTAGCTCGGTAAGTATTTTTTTATAAATTCTTTTTGTACAGATCGGGTGGCATGCTGCCACGGGTATGTTGTTTGGATCAGGTTGCACGCCGCAACAGTGTGATGTTGAGTACAGTCCCCTATATTCTATTTTGTGTGTTTTGTGTCCCATTTTCTGAGTAAGGTTCATGACACCTTTCAGTTGTTTAATTAGTCACGTGGGTTGAGTAATCCTTTACAGGGTTCGTTTTCCTTATGTATCGCAATCGAGTCCGTAGCTTATTAGCTCATTGTGGCGTCATATGAGACTTTTTGATCATGTCTGAGGTGGCTTATTGCATGAGCAGCTTATACTGGGTGAGACGAGATTATTGGATCCAGGATCAGTACAATCAGATTATATGAAGTATAATAAAGAGCAAATACCATTATTTGGTCCATAATGAGGCAATGGTTCTTGTCAGAAGGAGAAACTCAATAATTTATTGACTCGGCAGTTGGTTATGAATTTTTACACATTTCTTCCCTCGTGGAAGCATTGCAAGAGTTGGAACAAGACTTATAGGTATCATGAGATGTGTTGTGGATATCAGATTCGTGAAATCTTGACTATTGTTATCGGGAATGTTATTATAGGCATGTGAATGGTGCGGTGCATGGTCTAAATTCAACCAAGGTATGCAATCATGTATTGGTGCGTCGTGTAGTGATTGATACAGTGTTCGTAGGTTAGAAACAGGCATGGTGGAGAATCTGGATGTTAGAATTGGGCTCTAAGGCTTAATTGCCTAAATAAAGGGGAGAATATTCAAATTTGCTAGAGCTAATGTGCTTAATTGGGTGTGGTAGCACGGGTAGGTTCTCGAAGTGTTAAACAGTGATTTTGAATAACTCCGGAACAGTCCTTAGCACGTTCGAGGACGAACGTATATTTAAGTGGGAGAGAATGTAACGATCCAATCGGTCGTTTCGACTTTTAGAACTCCGTCTCCCTAAATAATACTCCTCGTATGTGCTTTTACTAATTTATGACTTGCGGGGATGGTTAGTTCGGAATTTGGAAGTGATCGGGTTGAAATCGGAACAATTGGTCCCTTAGTTTGGCTTTAAAAGGGAAAGTTTGACTTCGGTCAACATTTTAAGAAAATGACCCCGAAATCGGGATTTGAAGGTTCCAATAGGGTCGTATGATGATTTTGGACTTAGGCGTATGTCCGAATCGAGTTTTGGATGACCCGGGAGCGTTCGACGCCTATTGTGGAAGTTTATATTTTTGAAAGAATTTCATAAATTTGGGTAGAAGTACATTTCAATGTTATCGATGTCCGTTTAGGATCCCGAGTCTGGGAATAGTTCCGTATAATGATTTTGTTATTGGAAGCGCGTCCGAAAGTAGATTCAGAGGTGCGTAGATCATTTTGGAGTCATTTGGCGAAAGTTGGAAATTTGGATAATTTTGGAAGTTTGACCGGGGAGTTGACTTTTTGATACCGGAATCAGAACTCAGTTCTGAAAATTTTCATAGCTCCGTTATGTTAATTATGACTTGTGTGCAAAATATGAGGACAATCGGACGTGATTTGATAGGTTTCAGCATCGATTGTAGAAGTTGAAGTTTCAAAGTTCATTAGGCTTGGAATGGGGTGCGATTCATGAATTCGACGTTGTTTGGTGTGATTTCAAGGCTCGACTAAGTTCGAAATGTATTTTGGAACGTGTTGTTATAATTGGTTAAGGTCCCGAGGGCCCCTGGGTGGATTCCGGTTGCTTAACGGATCGAATTTGGAATTTGAAGAAGAGTTGAGGCAGCTGATATCTGGTGTGATCGCGGATGCGAAAAATCCATCATAGGTGCAAAGCCGCGGGTGCGAAAAATCCATCGCAGGTGCGAAGCCGAGGGAGCGAAGCCGCGGGTGAAAAGAATTTTACCGCTGGTGCGAAGCCGCAAGTGCGAAGAAATCACCGTGCGTGCGAAAACCCCTGGGCAATACAAAAACAGAGGGGTTCCGAGTTTTTGCCATTTTTGGGCATTTTAAGCTCGGGTTAGGCGATATTTGAGCAAGGTTTTCACGGGAAAACTTGAGGTAAGTCCCTTGTGATCATTTCTACTCTATAATATTGAATTATCATCGAATAATCCGATTAGATTACATGTTTTTGAGGTGTAAATCGGGGGTTTGAACTTAGGGATTTGAAAACAAAATTTTAAAGATTTGGAGGTCGAGTTGTTATTGGAATTCGAAAAAATTGGTATGGTTGAACTCGTATCGGAATGGGTGTTCGGATTTCATGAAATTTTTGTCTCGTTCCGAGGGGCGAGACCGTGTTGACTTTTGTTGACTTTTTGGAATAAATTTTTAAGTCGACATATTATTATCCGAAATTATTTTTGATGGATTTTAATGAAGTTATACAATTAATTTGGTTAGATTTGAGCGGTCCGAAGGTCAATTCAAGCGAGAAGACGATTTTGGAATATCGGCATAACTTCAAAAAGGTAAGTGTCTTGCTTAACCTCGAGTGGAAGAATTACCCCTTAGGCATCGAGTCTTATGTGCCATTTGTGAAATGTGAAAAATCGTGTACGCGAGGTGACGAGTACGTACTCGGGCTTACATGTGCAAATTTTTATTGGATTAAAGTTTTAGGCATTATTGTGTAGTAAATTAGGTAATCGTGGATAATTATTAAATCATCTGTCTGCCATGCCTAAATCCTTGTTGTTGAATTTTTTTTATATGACAATTTGATGAAATTATTACTTGTATATTTATGTGAATTTCGTGAGTTTGATGGTTAATATTTCTTGGAATTTAATTTCATTATGAATTTTCCCTCTGCAAATAACTAATTAAGCAAAGTTAAGAAGAAGTATTAATATAATTATCTAAATTTGCATTAATGAAGGCTTTGCTTTATGCTGAGTAATTTCTATCTCTATTGATTGTTTTTGGGTGTTATATACATTGTGTGGAGCCTTGGGCTATTTGTTGTGAAATTAATTGATTTTGTTATATCTTTGGAATTTGGTTGTGGCCATTGGGCAAATTGTGATATGAATTGATTTTATTATATTGATGTGATAATTTTCCATGTAAATTGTTGTGTTGTGTGAGTTATTATTTTGGGGGGATAAGGGTGGCATTTCACAGTTGATATTATGTGGGTATAAGGGTGGCATTTCACTGTTGTTGTGTTTGTTGGAATATTATCTGGACGGAGCGATAAGGGTGGCTATAGGAGCAATAAGGGTGACAATAGGAGCGATAAGGGTGGCTATTGATATTGTCTGGGCGGAGCGATAAAGGTAGATATAGGAGCGATAAGGGTGGCAATAAGAGCGATAAGGGTGGCTATTGTCAGGGATGATATGTGATGATGTGGGGTTGTGATATTGTGATTTTCTTGTGTTTATTTTTATACCTTGTGCAAATTGTCTTGTTGTTGGTAAATTGATAACAATCTGATTTATGTTGAAATTAATAGCATGTGGTTATTGCCAGGCAAATTATAAAATGAAATGTGGGCACGAGGTGCCGTGAGTAAATAATAAGGATATTTGGCACGTGAATTGTCCGTGCAGTTGTGATATGAAATGTGGGAACGAGGTGCTGCAATGAAATGATAATGATATTTGGCATGTGAATTGTCCGTGCAGTTGTGATATGAAATTAGGGCACGAGGTGCCGGGAAAATATGATGATTTAATTATGGGCACGAGGTGCCATGAAAATATGAAAAATGGGCTGAGACCCATATTTACGAAAAATATAAAAATGGACTGAGACCCGTATTTTTATGATTATGAAATGGGGTGTCACATGGTGACTTCTTAATTGAAAGAATTATATTCAAAATATTTATTTGGAAGGAGTTTTACTTAGAAAGTATTACATGAAAGAATTGTATTTGAAAGATATTTATTTGAGAAAATTATATTTGAAAAGATTTATTGAAAGAATTATAATTGAAAAATAATTATTTGAGAAAATTATATTTGAAAGAGAGTTATCTGGAAGAATTGTATGTGAAAGACATTTATTTGAAGGACTTGATTTAATTAGGTGTAATTGTATTTATTAATTGTTGAGTGATATTAATGGTATTCTTATTGTCTGTTGTGCATATCACTGGTTGTTTTATCCTTCCCTTATTTTTATTTGTTTTCTCTTATTTTGTATATTATATTGCACAGGTTATTAGACTAGTGAGTGTCTTGATTGTACCTCGTCTCTACTCTATGAGGTTAGTTTTGATACCTACTGGGTACCGACTGTCGTGTACTCATACTACACTTCTGCACATTTTTGTGCAGAGCCAGCTATTGGAGATATCGTACTTGAGCAGAGTTAAAGAGGGATCATAAGGATTCAAGGTAGAGCTGTTTGGCTGTCACATTCCCTTGGAGTCTTTTTTATTTTATTGTACTATTAAATTGTAATCAAACAGTATTGTATATTCGATCCTCGTGATCATTCCATGTATTCAGTTAGAGTTCATGACTCAGTACTACCAGTCTTGAGAGGTTGTATATTGTAATTATTTCCGCTGTTAGTTTCAAATAAAAAAAAACTTCAAAAGGTAATTGAAATCGGCTTACCTAGTCTTAGAGACTAGGTGCCATCACGACGCCTGTGGTAGGATTTTGGGTCGTGACAAAACTTTTGTAACGACCCGATTTATCGTTTTAAGAATTTACGCCGCGTTCAGTTACTTAAGGTCTCGAGCAGCCTCGCAATATGTATTATGACCTACGTGTGTGGTCGAGTTTGATTTACGGATGATTCAGAGAGATTTGGGACACTTAGTCCCTGAGATGGAAGCTTAAGTCTTAGCATTTTTACCGTAGTCGAAATTGTGTGGAGATGACTCCAGAATAGAGTTCTGTCGGTTTCTTTAGTTCCGTTGGAGGATTTTGGACTTAGGAGCGTGTCCGGACTGTGAATCTGAGGTCTGTAGCCAATTTAGGCTTGAAATGGCGAAAGTTAAATTTTTGAGAAGTTTGACCGGGTGGTTGACTTTTTGATATCGGGGTCGGAATGCGATTCCGAGAGTTGGAATAGCTCCGTTATGTTATTTGGGACTTGCCTGCAAAATTTAAAGTCATTCCGGATTGATTTGATGTGTTTCAGCACAAGTTATAGAATTTGAAAGTTCAAAGTTCATAGATTTTGATTTGGGGTGCGATTCATCGTTTTGATGTTGTTTGAGGTGATTTGAGATTTCGACTTAGTTCGTATGATGTTTTAGGACTTGGTGGTGTATTTGGTTGAGGTCCTGGGGGCCTCGGGTGTGTTTCAGGGTGGTTTCAGATCATTTCGGGCTGTTTTGGAACTGTTGTATCTGGTATCTGACTTCCTTCTTCGCGAACGCGAAGAGAGTTACGCGAACGCGAAGAAGAGTTTTGAGGCTGCTGGGATTTAGCCTTTGCGAATGCGAAGGGGGTTTCGTAAACGCGAAGGTATGCCTGAAGAACCTACGCGAATGCAAGGGGCCAGTCGCGAACGCGTAGAAGGAAAGAGGGGACTGGGCCTGGAGTCATCAGCCTTCGCGAACGCGAAGCTTCAATCGCGAACGCGAAGCTTCAATCGCGAATGCGAAGCAGGAGGACTTGAGTGCATCGCGAACGCGAGAGCTTGAACGTGAACGCGATGATATGCATGGCAGGCCTTCGCGAACACGATGCTGGTAACACAAACGCGAAGAAGAAATTGAGGCAGCGAGTTTTTGGCCTTCGCGAACGCGAAGAAGGCCTATCTGGGCAGAATTAAAAGTCCCAAAAATGGGGGTTTGAGTTCATAACTCAAAATCTAATTTGGAGCTCGGTAGAAGGCGATTTTTCGAGAGATTCTTGCATGGGTGTTTGGGATAAGTGATTTTTATCCATTTTTGATTAATTTTCATGATTATGTCTTTGAATCCATCATTTAATTCGGATTTAATGTAGGAAAAATCAAGATTTTGGTAAAATCTTCTAAAAATAAAAATTTAAGATTTGGAAGTCGAGTTGTTATTGTAATTCGATAAAATTGGTATGGTTGAACTCGTATCGGAATGCGTGTTCGGATTTCATGAAAATTATGTCGGGTTCCGAGAGGCGAATCTCGCGTTGACTTTTGTTGACTTTTTGGAATAAATTTTTAAGTCGACGTATTATTATCCGAAATTATTTTCGATGAATTTTAATGAAGTTATACAATTAATTTGGATAGATTTGAGCTGTCAGGAGGTCAATTCAAGCAAGAAGGCGATTTTGGAATATCAGCATAACTTCAAAGAGGTAAGTGTCTTGCTTAACCTCGGGTGGGGGAATTTTCCCTTAGGTATTGAGTCTTATGTGCAATTTATGTAATTGAAAACCATGTACGCGAGGTGACGAGTACGTACTTGGTTTATATGTGCAAATTTTATTGAGTAAAAGTCTTGAGCATATTGTGTAGTAAATTGGATAATTGTTGGCATATATTTAATCATCTATTTGTCGTGCCTAAATCCTTATTGTTGACTCGGTTGTTATATGACAAGTTAATGTGATTGTTATTTGATTATTTATGAAATTTCGTGAATTTGCTGGTTTGATAAATATTGAAATTTAATTTCATTTTGGATTTTCTCCTCTACAAATAATTAATTAAATGAGCTTAAGAAGATGTGTTTATATAATTATCGAAAAATTAGAGTTAATAAAGACTTTGTTTTATGTTGAGTAATTCCTATCTCTGTTGATTATTTTTGGATGTTGTACACATTGTGTGGAGTCTTCGACTATTTATTGTAAAATTAATTGACTTGGTTGTATCTTTAAAATTTTGGTTGTAGCCATTGGGCAAATTGTGATATGAATTGATTTTGTTATGTTGCCGTGATAATTTTCCGTGTAAATTGTTGTGTTGTGTTAATTATTATTTTGAAGATATAAGGGTAGCATTTCAATGTTGATATTATATGGGTATAAGGGTGGCATTTCATTGTATTTGTGTTTGTTAGAATATTGTCTGGGCGGAGCGATAACGGTGGCAATAGGAGAGATAAGGGTGGCTATTGATATTGTCTGGGCAGAGCGATAAGGGTGGCTATAGGAGTGATAAGGGTGGCAATAGGAGCGATAAGGGTAGCTATTGTCAGGGACGATATGTGATGATGTGGGGTTGTGGTTTTGACAATTTTCATATGATGTTGTGATTTATTTGTGTTTATTTTTATACCTTGTGCAACTTGTCTTGTTCTTAGTAAATTAATAATAATCTGATTTATGTTAAAATTGGGAGCCTGTGGCTATTTCCAGGCGGTTTATAAAATGAAATGTGAGCACGAGGTGCCGTGAATTGTGATATGAAATGGGGATATTGGCACGTGAATTGTCCGTGCAGTTGTGATATAAAAT
>AWOL01S0025597.1:114453-124512 GCA_000715115.1 Nicotiana otophora
ATTATTTGTTTCCTATTATTTTGTATATTATATTGCACGGGTTATTAGACTAGTGAGTGTCTTGACTGTATCTCGTCTCTACTCCATTGAGGTTAGTATTGATACTTACTGGGCACCGCTATGGTGTTCTCACTCTACACTTCTGCACATTTTGTGCAGAGCCAGGTATTGAAGATAACGGACTTGAGCACAATTAAAGCGGGATCGTAAGGATTCAAGGTAGAGCTGCTTGGTCGTCGCAGTCCCTTGGAGTCTTTTCATTTCATTGTACTGTTAACTTGTAATCAAACAGTATTGTATATTAGGTCCTCGTGATCATTCTATATATTCAGTTAGAGTTCGTGACTCAGTACTATCAGTCTTGGGAGGTTGTATATTCATATTTGTTCCGCTGTCAGTTTTGATTATTTATTTAATTCAAAAAAATGGCTTCAAAAGGTAATTGAAACCGGCTTACCTAGTCTTAGAGACTAGGTGCTATGACGATGCCTGTGGTGAGATTTTGGGTCGGGACAACTTTACCTATAATGCCACGAACTCAAATATACAATTTATTCCTAATTCTATTTCCAAAACTATCAATTCTAGGTCTTCCGCTTAAAATCCCAAAATTTTCCATTAATTTCCATGCAAAATCTGTATATAATCCAAGTATTTCACTAAAATTGTATGGGAATTACTTACCTTGCAATGGTTGATGAAATTCTCCACTTGAAACTCTCCAAAAATCGTCCAAACCAACAGAGAATGAAAGAAAATGGGCCAAATCCCGTATAAAAATTCAATTCTACCCGGTGCTTCCTCGCACCTGTGGAACAGTAGCCGCTTTTACGGCTCCGCACCTGCAGAAAATACAGTGCAGGTGCGACTTTACCACAAACCAACAGCCCTCGCTTTTGCGCCCCCAGTAGCGCACCTGCGCTTTCGCTTCTGCGGGCCTCAAGTGCTTCTGCGCTTCCATGTCCGCTTCTGCGACCCAGGCCTTCATGGCTAACCTCCGCTTCTACACTCCAGTGGCCGCATCTGCGATCACACAGGTGCGGGAATTCCTTCGCACTTGTGGCCTCTGCCCAACTCACTTCCAACCGCTTCTGCGGTTCACTGCCTTGCTTCTGCGAGGTCTCTTCTGCGATGAAACTTCCGCAGAAGCGGTTGCTCCAGCAACCAGAATTCTCCAGCTTTTCCTTAAGTCCAAAATCCGATCTGTTAACCATATGGAATCCAATTGAGGCCCCCGGACCTTGACCAAATATACCAACGCGTCCCAAAACACATTACGAACTTAGTCGAGTCCTAAAATCATGCCAAACAACATCAAAACTACGAATCGAACTAAAATATTTCGAAACGCGTCCGAACCATACCAAAACATTTCGGAATGACGCCAAACTTTGCATACAAATGATAAATTACAATACGAACCTATTCCAAAACTCGAAATCCCAAACGGACATCGATAACACCAAAACTCACTTCAAACCAAGCTTAAAAAATTCTTAAACCTTCAAAATGACAACCTTCCATAATAAGCACCGAAATGCTCTCGAGTGATCCGATACTCAATATGGACATACGCCCAAGTCCGAAATCATTATACGAACCTATTAAAACCTTCAAATCTTGATTCTGAGGCCGTTTATTCAAAATTCAAACCTTAGTCAATTCTTCCAACTTAAAGTTTCCGAAATAAAAAATTTCTTTCCAAATCAACTCCGAACTCTCCGAAGTTCAATTCCGACCACCTGTACAAGTCATAAAATATGAAGTGAATCTACTCAAGGTCTCAAACCATCGAACGACCTATTAGATCTCAAAACAACCGGTCGGGTCATTATAGATAATCTTTGGAAAAAATGGGATTGCAGTTGAAGAATGCGAAATGGAGCTTTTGCCAGCTGATGGAGAAAAGGCTCGTGAAATTCTTGAGACCATCAGATCTGTTCATTTTTAAAAAGTCTAAGGTATTATGTTAGAGAAATTGTCCTTGAATTTTATGCCAACCTCAACAAGCCAGATAGGACATCAAAGGTGAAAGGTAAGACTATTCATTTTGACTCTAAAATACTGAATGATATGTATTCCTTGAATGATGTTGATGATGAAGATATTAGAGTCAAAATGAAAGAAAAAGAAGGCACATTTATGAAAGAAGCTCTGGAGGTTATTTATCCAAAGGGCGTAAAAATTAATACGGGAACATCAGAAAATCCTTTGCATATTGCTTTCTTGTATGATCGAAACGTCGCGCACTTGGGCCAAATTTATAAGTTCTCATCTTATCCCTTATGCTAATGTATCAAATTATGATCGAAAAAGGGTTTTTAATATATGCTATTCAGCAAAAATGGCCAATCAATGTTGGGAGAATAATCAGTGATGGAATGATCAAGTGTCGTTTTAATTTCTGACCAAAATTTGCGACTGAATATATAATGGTCGCTAATGCGACTAAATTTGTGACTGCAGTAGTCGAAAAATAATTTTAATTTTATTATCTATTTTTCTAAAATAATATTAACTGTTATTCCGACTAAAGAAGTAGGAAAACAACCCGGGAATTTCCCGCCTTCATGTTTGCGACCAATTCGGTCGCAAAATGAAAAGTCAAAAAGATTTGTTGACCCCATAAACTGACTGCATCAGTATTTGACACTTTGCGACAGTGGTAGTCGGAAATCCAAATTAAAAAAACAGATCCCTATTTCCACAATTTCTTTCGGCGATCTCTCACTCACTCTCTCTATCTTTTTCCTCTCTACTTTCTCTTTCATTGACCTATCGACTAACGACAACAAATAGTGGTCGAAGAAGGCGGCAAACAGTGGTTGAAGATGGAAGCAAACGTTGGTTGACGACGGCAGACATCAGTGCGAAATCTGTGAAATCCCCCTCTTCTCGGTTAGTTTCTCTCATTCTTATAACCTAGAAACTTTTGGGTTTAATCATCTAGTAAAATTTCGAATTTATTAACAAATAATTTCACTTGCATTGGTATTTATCAGTTAAATAAGTAAAAAAACATTATGTAATTTTGCTTCATTAACGGCTATTTTGGTGAATATTTGGTTTGCATAATTTTACGGACATATTAAGGGTGTGACTGAGATGGGATGGGAGACCATGTGGTAATGAGGAGGAAGTTCAGGCGACTCTTGTGAATTTTGAAGCTGAAACATACTGTAGTTGGGAAGGATCTGTTTTAATAAGAGGAAACAAAGCTTTATACAATAGATTTTTAAGCCTATCAGCACTTTTTTAGCACGAAATACTTTGCCAAATTGGCTGGACGATTGATTATACAAAGGAATCTGATAAAACTTGCATGGTAGTGTTCTTTCATATTATTTTTCTTTAATGAAAATTTTGGGGCTGTGAGCCGTAAAACTTGCATATAAATCCAGTAGTTGGGGCTGTGAACTGTAAAGCTTTGTTTATTCAAAATCATTGGTGTTAGGATCGGGAACCCGGGTAGTGCGGAATTTAGCCAAACAACGGTATAATGACAATAACAAAGACAATGGAAGGTGATAATAACGGCAATTAAAGAATATAAAGAAGACACAAATTTAACGTGGTTCGGTCAAGGTGACCTACGTCCATAAGCGGAGAGGAGTAATTTCACTATACCAACAAGAGTACAAAAGAGAGTACAAAATTAGAGTAAATACTCTAATTAATCCCAAATACCCCAAGAGAATAACCTCACAAGATCACTCCAAAGAAAGGGTTCACACAAGTGTTTCCCAACACTCACTCTCTTACAAAATACTCTATAATGAAATAAAGGAGGAGAAAGAAAGACAAGAGTGAAAAGCTCTTGAATTGGTGTGTTTACAAATGAGGAGAAACTCCTCTATTTATAGCAAGAAATCCTTGGCCTAATAATAGATATTATGTCATGGCAAATGTCATGATCCACAAATTTGTTATAATGGATATTATGTCATGGCAAATGTCATGAACCACAAATTTGTTATAATGGATATTATGTCATGGCAAATGTCATGAAAATTTGGCCATATTACAAATCTCCACCTTGGCCTAATTTCGGCTTATAGTAAATTTGCTCCACCTTCTCCGCAAAAACCCCAATGGGCAAAATCATTCTTCATAAATGCCAATCAAGTTCAGGCAAAGCTTGAACTTGGATACTGGAAGAGGTTTTGTGAACATGTCAGCAGGATTGTCTCTAGTGTTGATCTTCTGAACAGAGACTTTTCTTTCAGCAATGGTTTCTCGGATGAAATGATACTTTATATCAATGTGCTTCGTCCTCTCATGATACATTTGATCTTTAGTCAAGTGAATGGCACTTTGACTATCACAGAAAATGGTAATACCACCTTGGTGTAAACTGAGTTCCGCAAATAGACCCTTCAACCATAAAGCTTCTTTGATCGCCTCGGTCACTGCCATATATTCTGCTTCGGTAGTAGATAAAGCTACTACATGTTGTAATGTAGCTTTCCAACTAATAGCGCAACCCCCGATGCAAAATACATAGCCTGTCAGTGATCTTCTTTTGTCAAGATCACCTGCATAATCTGAGTCTACAAAACCAACCAAAGTGTTAGTATTTCTCCCAAACTCCAAACATGTGTTTGAAGTACCTCGCAAGTATCTGAGAATCCATTTCACAGCATGCCAATGTGCTTTACCAGGGCAAGCCATATACCGGCTTACCACGCTCACTGCTTGTGAAATGTCTGGACGTGTACAAACCATTGCATACATAATACTGCCGACTGCACTGGAATAAGGAACCTGTGCCATGTACCTCTCTTCTTCCTCTGACTGCGGGAACTGAGCAGCTGATAACTTAAAATGAGCAGCAAGAGGGGTACTAACTGGTTTAGCATCTTTCATGCCAAACCTCTCCAAGACTTTCTCCAAGTACTTCTTCTGGGTCAGAAATAGCCTGTTGGCTTTTCGATCTCTTTTGATCTCCATGCCAAGGATTTTCTTAGCTGCTCCCAAATCTTTCATCTCAAATTCACTTTTCAGCTGACTTTTCAAATTGTGAATTTCTGTTAAATCCTTAGCAGCAATGAGCATGTCATCAACATATAATAATAGGTACACAAATGAACCATCATTTAACTTCCGGAAGTAAACACAACTATCATACATGCTCCTCGAATAACCATGACCCAACATAAAGGAATCAAACCTTTTATACCATTGCCTTGGAGACTGCTTTAATCCGTACAAGGATTTCTTCAACAAGCAAACATGATCTTCTTTTCCTTCAATTTCAAATCCTTCGGGTTGATGCATGTATATTTGTTCCTCAAGTTCGCCATGTAAGAAAGCTGTCTTAACATCAAGTTGTTCTAATTCCAAATCATACATGGCAACGAAGGCAAGCAAGACACGAATAGAGCTATGTTTAACAACAGGTGAGAAAATATCATTAAAATCAACTCCTTGTACCTGACTATAGCCCTTTGCAACTAATCGTGCCTTATACCTCGCATCTTCAACCCCTGGAATGCCATCCTTTTTCTTGAAGACCCATTTGCAACCAACAATTCTTTTTCCTGATGGCAGCTTCACAAGAGACCAAGTACCATTCTTGTGGAGAGACTCAATTTCTTCATTCATTGCAATCAGCCACTTGGCTGAGTCAGCACCAGAAACTGCTTCTGAATATTTTGATGGTTCTCCAATTTCTTCAGTTTCCTGTGCAACTGAAAAAGCAAATGCAACATAATCTCCAAACCTTAATGGTTGTTTACCTTCTCTTCTTGGTCTATGTTTGGCTATAGAATACTCCTCTTCTTCTGGTTCAACTTCAGGAGTCTCAACTTCAGGAATTTCAGCTTCTGTCTCAACTTCAGGAGTTTCAACTGTATTTTGCTCCAAAGTTGATGAGCTTGGCTCAGAAGGAATGCCAATCTCAATCTCCACCTGGTTCTGTGTACTCTTTCCTTTATCTGTATTACAAGAACTAGAAGACTCTTTTCTAGAATGTAACATAGAGGATTCATCAAAGGTTACATCTCTGCTAATTATAAATTTTGGTGCCGTGGGATCAGGATACCATAGTCGGTATCCTTTCACCCCAGATGCATACCCAAGGAAAATGCACTTTTTAGCCCTTGGCTCTAATTTTCCATCATTTACATGCATGTATGCAGGGCAACCAAATATCTTTAAATCAGAATAATTAGCAGGAGTACCTGACCACATTTCCTCTGGAGTCTTAAAGTTCAAAGGTGCAGAAGGAGCTCGGTTGACAATATAACAAGCTGTAGAGATAGCTTCTGCCCAAAAGGCATTTGTCAACCCAGCATTTGAAATCATGCAACGAGCCCTTTCCAAAAGAGTTCTATTCATCCTTTCTGCCACACCATTTTGCTGAGGTGTCATTCTCACAGTACGATGTCGAGCAATTCCTTCATTCTTGCAAAATTCGTTGAATTCATCATTACAAAATTCCAAGCCATTATCTGTTCTAAGCCGCTTAACCTGTTTTCCTGTTTGCTTCTCAATCAAAACTTTCCATTGTTTGAAATTTAAGAAAACATCACTTTTATTTTTCAGGAAATAAACCCAAACTTTCCTTGAATAATCATCAATGAAAGTTAACATATACCTGGCACCACCTTTTGATGGGGTACGTGAAGGACCCCAAAGATCTGAATGAATGTAATCCAAAGTACCTTTTGTTCTATGAATCGCTGGAGATTTGAAGCTGACTCTTTTCTGCTTCCCGAACACACAATGTTCACAGAACTCCATATTTTCGGTACTTTGGCCACATAAGAGACCTCTTTTACTGAGGATGGAAAGACCTTTTTCACTCATATGCCCCAATCGCATATGCCACAATTTGGTGATGTCAGAATCTGATTTATCTGATATTGAAACTGCAGCAGCACCTGTAACAGTAGATCCCAAAAGAGTATACAACGTACCAGATCTGCATGCTTTCATGATCACAAGAGCACCATGAGAAATTTTCAGAACTCCACCTTCACCTGTGTACTTGCACCCAAGAGATTCTAGAGTGCCCAAAGAGATGAGATTTTTCTTCAAGTCAGGAACATGTCTAACATCGGTGAGAGTTCTCACCACACCATCGTGCATTTTGATTCGGACTGTACCTTTTCCAATAACTTTGCAGGCAGCATTGTTGCCCATCAAGACAACTCCACCTCCAATAGATTCATATGTGGTAAATAAATCCCGACTGGGACACATATGATAAGAACAACCCGAATCTAAAATCCACTCATTGTTAGATTTGAAACTATTATTAGTTGCTAAAAAAATAGTTCCCTCAGTCTCATCAGCAGCTACACTTGCTTCGGCAGTGTCAGTATTTTTGTGCTCATTTTTCTTTTCTGTATGCTTTTCTTTGTTTTTCAATTTAAAGCATTCAGAAATAATGTGACCTTTCTTATGACAATATTTGCACATGACATTTCTGTATCTGGATTTTGACCTTGATTTAGGTTTCTCACTACTTGAATCTTTCTTATTGGATCTACCTCTTATGAATAAGCCTTCCCCTTGGTTCCCACTAGTTTCCCCAGTAATATCTCTATCTATTTGTTCTTTTGATTTCAAAATAGATTTGATATCTTTATAAGAGATATTATCCTTTCCATAAAGCATAGTATCTCTTATATGTTTAAACGACTGGGGTAAGGAAACAAGCAATAACACAGCTTGATCCTCATCTTTGATTTCAGCATCTATGTTACTTAAATCCATAAGAAGAGAATCAAAAGTATCAAGATGAGTAAGTATAGAGGTACCTTCAGCCATACGAAAAGTGTAGAGTTTTTGCTTTAGGTAAAGTCTGTTTTCTACTGTTCTTTTCATATATAGGGTTTTAAGCTTTTCCCATATGCCTTTGGCTGAGCTTTCTGTTGCAACTTCACGCAAAACCTCATTTGAAAGATTTAAAATAATACCTGCTTTTGCCTTTTTGTCTATGACGGCAAACTCCTCGTCCGTCATTTTATCCGGCATCTTCTCCTTTCCTTGCAGTGCCAAATCTAAGCCATCCTGAATTAGGATAGCTTCCATCTTTAATTGCCACATTCCAAAGTTTGCACTTCGGTCAAATTTCTCAACATAAGACTTTGTTAGAGTCATTTTGGCCGGTTAGATCTGGCTCTGATACCAATTTGTTAGGATCGGAAACTCGGGTAGTGCGAAATTTAGCCAAACAACGGTATAATGACAATAACAAAGACAATAGAAGGTGATAATAACGGCAATTAAAGAATATAAAGAAGACACAAATTTAACGTGGTTCGGTCAAGGTGACCTACGTCCACAAGCGGAGAGGAGCAATTTCACTATACCAACAAGAGTACAAAAGAGAGTACAAAATTAGAGTAAATACTCTAATTAATCCCAAATACCCCAAGAGAATAACCTCACAAGATCACTCCAAAGAAAGGGTTCACACAAGTGTTTCCCAACACTCACTCTCTTACAAAATACTCTATAATGAAATAAAGGAGGAGAAAGAAAGACAAGAGTGAAAAGCTCTTGAATTGGTGTGTTTACAAATGAGGAGAAACTCCTCTATTTATAGCAAGAAATCCTTGGCCTAATAATGGATATTATGTCATGGCAAATGTCATGAACCACAAATTTGTTATAATGGATATTATGTCATGGCAAATGTCATGAACCACAAATTTGTTATAATGGATATTATGTCATGGCAAATGTCATGAACCACAAATTTGTTATAATGGATATTATGTCATGGCAAATGTCATGAACCACAAATTTGTTATAATGGATATTATGTCATGGCAAATGTCATGAACCACAAATTTGTTATAATGGATATTATGTCATGGCAAATGTCATGAACCACAAATTTGTT
Organism: Nicotiana otophora; assembly: GCA_000715115.1. Classification (NCBI taxonomy): domain Eukaryota; kingdom Viridiplantae; phylum Streptophyta; class Magnoliopsida; order Solanales; family Solanaceae; genus Nicotiana; species Nicotiana otophora. Next base: position 123,311 of record AWOL01S0025597.1, read on the forward strand.
ATAATGGATATTATGTCATGGCAAATGTCATGAACCACAAATTTGTTATAATGGATATTATGTCATGGCAAATGTCATGAACCACAAATTTGTTATAATGGATATTATGTCATGGCAAATGTCATGAACCACAAATTTGTTATAATGGATATTATGTCATGGCAAATGTCATGAAAATTTGGCCATATTACAAATCTCCACCTTGGCCTAATTTCGGCTTATAGTAAATTTGCTCCACCTTCTCCGCAAAAACCCCAATGGGCAAAATCATTCTTCATAAATGCCAATCAAGTTCAGGCAAAGCTTGAACTTGGATACTGGAAGAGGTTTTGTGAACATGTCAGCAGGATTGTCTCTAGTGTTGATCTTCTGAACAGAGACTTTTCTTTCAGCAATGGTTTCTCGGATGAAATGATACTTTATATCAATGTGCTTCGTCCTCTCATGATACATTTGATCTTTAGTCAAGTGAATGGCACTTTGACTATCACAGAAAATGGTAATACCACCTTGGTGTAAACTGAGTTCCGCAAATAGACCCTTCAACCATAAAGCTTCTTTGATCGCCTCGGTCACTGCCATATATTCTGCTTCGGTAGTAGATAAAGCTACTACATGTTGTAATGTAGCTTTCCAACTAATAGCGCAACCACCGATGCAAAATACATAGCCTGTCAGTGATCTTCTTTTGTCAAGATCACCTGCATAATCTGAGTCTACAAAACCAACCAAAGTGTTAGTATTTCTCCCAAACTCCAAACATGTGTTTGAAGTACCTCGCAAGTATCTGAGAATCCATTTCACAGCATGCCAATGTGCTTTACCAGGGCAAGCCATATACCGGCTTACCACGCTCACTGCTTGTGAAATGTCTGGACGTGTATAAACCATTGCATACATAATACTGCCGACTGCACTGGAATAAGGAACCTGTGCCATGTATCTCTATTCTTCCTCTGACTGCGGGAACTGCGCAGCTGATAACTTAAAATGAGCAGCAAGAGGGGTACTAACTGGTTTAGCATCTTTCATGCCAAACCTCTCCAAGACTTTCTCCAAGTACTTCTTCTGTGTCAGAAATAGCCTGTTGGCTTTTCGATCTCTTTTGATCTCATGCCAAGGATTTTCTTAGCTGCTCTTAAATCTTTCATCTCAAATTCACTTTTCAGCTGACTTTTCAAATTGTGAATTTCTGTTAAATC
>AWOL01S0025599.1:17686-41394 GCA_000715115.1 Nicotiana otophora
GGGGGGGGGGGGGATGTCTAAAACTTCATAAAGTGAATTTTTGAGTTTTAAATGTCGACTCGAAGTCGGATTTGAGTGAAACTAGTATGGTTGAACTCGTAGATGAATGGGTTGTCGGATTTTATGAGTTTCATTGGGTTTAGAGGCGCAGGCCCGTGTTGGTATTTTGGGTCGATTCCGGGTTTTTTGATTAAGATTCGACCTTTATCATTTGGAATTGTTTCCTTGGGCTTTATTTGATGTATTTGAGTTTCTTTTGGCTAGTTTAGAGCCATTCAGAGGTCGGTACGTGCGGGATGGCATTTTGGAGCATCGCTTGGCTTGCTTGGTATTGGAACTGGCTGGTTCGAGGTAAGTAACACTTCTAAACTTGGTGTTGAGGGTATAAAACCCTGAATTACGTGTTATGTGTTTGGTGTTGAGGTGACGCACATGCTAGGTGACGGGTGTGTGGGCGTGCATCGTGTAAATTGTGAGTACGTTATTTCTGTGGTATTGTATAGTTACCTGATCTTATCTGTAACCATGAAATCTCTACATACTAGAGCTATTGAGCTATGATCCATGTTAAAAACCATGTCTAGGCTACATGATTATTATGTTGGGACCCACTAAGGTCATCCCTGGTGTTGAGTGATTTGCTTATATTGCAATTTCATATTCAGTCATGTTCATTCATTTCACATCATATCTCAGTTTCTGTTGCTATATATTGACACATCATATCATCATTTTTGGGCTAGTTTCATGGCATTGTGAGCCCCAGAAACTGGAGAGATTGATGATTGAGTGAGGCGAGGGCCTGATTGTGAGTTTATTAATACTATGGCACATAAGTTGTCCGTGCAGCACGTGAGTTATCCGTGCGGATCCAGATATTGATACCATAGCACGTGAGTTGTCCGTGCAACACGTGAGTTGTCCATGCGGATTATAGCGCTTGGGCTGAACGAGCCCCTCCTAAGTTTGTACACACCCCAAGTGAGCGCAATTAATTTATATTGAGGGATGGATCTTCCCTGGACATGGATCTTGTCCGAATCTTTTATACCTGGGGATGGATCTTCCCCACGGACTGGATTGGCCCTACCCAGTACTGAGTGACTGATGGACAGTTGATGTATATATTCCAGGATGGATCTTCCCTGGGCTGAATTGGCCATATACAGTACTGAGTGATTGAGCCTGATGAGTGAAAAGTGTGAGACAGCGAGATTGAGTACTCTGTGAGTGTGAGTACATGAGTTTATCTCTGAGATACATTCCATTTGACATGCACACTTGACATACATGCATAGAGATGTATTTTTTCTCATGTTGTACGATATTACGTCATTCATTATTTCACCTGCATAGTGACATGTAGGTATAGAGATGTACTTTCCTCATGCTATCTGAAAAATGAAACATCTTAAGTATTGTTGAAAAGTTTTAGGAAAAACCACAGTGTTACGAACCTACTCATATTTTGGTGATTTCGGCAAAGGATTTGAGTTTTAATGTATACTTGAAATGAAACATTTATTTTTCCGGAATGTTATACGAGCTGAGCTTTATTTATTGAGTTATTCCTTGCACCATCTTCACTATATTGTTATGATCTGTTGCTGGTTATTGGAGTTGGACTTTGACCCTTGTCCCAGTTCGTCACTACTTTCAACCTAAGGTTAGGTTTGCTACTTATTAAGTACATGGGGTCGGTTGTGCTCATACTACACTTCTGCACCTTGCGTGCAGATGCTGGATGATGATGTTGCGGAGATCGACGGGGGCTGGATTTGAAGATGTACCTGTGTTCCGGTTGTATCTTCCTCTTGTTAATGGTAAACTTAGATTTGTAAAATTTTATTTATGTACATTTCGAACAGATGATGTATTTATTTCATACCAGCTTTGTAAATTCTAATCTTAGAAGCTCGTGATTTGTACTACCAGTCCTTGGAAAATTCTTGTATAAAAGCAGTTGTATTTTCATTTCTTTTCATAATAAATCTCATTTAAATTGGTTAGTTGTTAATTGGCTTACCTGACGGGTTGTGTTAGGTGCCATCATGACTAGGTGGATTTTGGGTCGTGACAAAAAAATATACCCAATTATTAAACAACAACTAAGAAAATATTTAAAAATATAAATGTGTGAGAAATAGAAAGAAAAATGGTTGGTAAGAGTCAACACCACTAATGATTCTACAAATATAAATATCTAAAAGTGGAATGTCAAATCGATCATTTTACTCTTTGAAAAGAAACTTTTTGGTGGATAAAATTATAATTTAAGATTAATCTTCAAAAAAAGAGATGAAGTAATATTAAAAATCTGAATCAACATAAAATAAATTATTTTTTGTGTTAAGACCAAATAATTAAATCTTTCAATTAATTATTTATCAAGAGAATCCAATTCAATTATTTTTTAAATTTATCATACGAGTAAAATTATTTTTCAAGTTAAGAAATATCATAGGGTACATAACTTTATTCCATAAAAGAGCGTTAGAGATTAAAAAAATTAGAACACAAAGTAAAAACTGTTATTATAGTATTACGAATCAAACGGCCACACAAGTGTATATTGAAGCACAATCAAAGCTAAATCCTGAACAAGAACAAGCTTTCAAGACTATATTATAAAGTGTCGACTCTTATAGCGGGATTATCCTTTGTAGATGCTTCTAGCGGAATCGAAATAATATTTCTATATCATGCATTACTTGCAAATGTCAAATCAAAAGGCATGATACTGTTAGCAATCACAACAAATGGTGTACCAGCAACGATTTTATTATGAGGCCACTCACTTTAGATTTGATATATATCTTCAAACAACTAAAATAATCATCATAAATATATCAAAGCAGAGCAACAATGCTAAATTCATAAGAAAAGCAAAATTGATAAAATAGGATGAAGCATTTATGGCTAAGTGTTAAATGATCGAAATAATTGCCCCTGGAGATATAGTGAATACCAGTGAACCATTTGTGAAAACTAATGACTTAGAAGATGATTTCTGTCAAGTACTATCAATAGTTACAAAATCGACGAAAGGAGAGACCGTAAAAACTAGCTTGCCAAAATTATACTTGTGGCCTCAAATGAAAAAGATTCAACTGACAAGAAATATAAAGTAAGAACTCTTAACGACCCAACCGGTTGTTTTGCTATCTAAAATCCTGTTTCCCTAAATAAGACTTCTCGTGCATGCTCTTACTGATTTATGACTTGTGGGGACGGTTGGTTCGGGATTTGGAAGAGTTTGGGTTGAAATCGAAATATTTGGTTCCTTAAGGTTGGCTTGAAAGGCCAAGTTTGACTTCGGTCAACATTTTGAGTAAACGACCTTGGAATTAGGATTTGACGGTTCCAATAGGTTCGTATAATAATTTCGTACTTGGGCGTATGTTCGGATCGAATTTTGGATGACCCGGGAGCGTTTTGGCGCCCAATAGTGAAAGTTGGTTCTTGAAGGTTTTAGAAGTTCTTTAAAATTTGGTTTGGAGTGGGTTTTGGTGATATCAAGGTCCAAACAGAATTCCAAGACCAGGAATAGTTCTGTATTGTCATTTAAGACTTGCACACAAAATTTGGTGTCATTCCGAGTAGTATAAGTATGTTTCGGCGCATTGGAAGTAAATTGAAGAACTTGAAGTTCTTAAGTTTGATTCAATTGGTTTTAGGGTGTGATTCTTAGTTTTAATATTAATTCGGGCATTTCGAGAGTTCGAGCAAGTCCGTTTTCTGATTTTAAACTTGTTGGTATGTTCGGACGGGGCCCCGAGTGTCAAACGGACGAGGCTCAGACCAAATTGGAATTTGGAAGCCAAAGCTGAAGCTCCAGCTGCTATCATAATCTCACCTACACTTGGTCAGCCGCAGGTGCGAGCCCATGATCGCAAATGCATCCCAGCATAGTCTACCCAGCCATCACAGAGTCGGAAGAAGGACCGCACCTGCGAAAGTGCCGGTGCGAAGGCAGGCATCACAGGAGCGGACTGTGTCGCAGATGCGCGTCGCTTGTCGCTAATGCATGGCCACAGGTGCGATCACCTGGGCACAGAAGCAAGATGTGGCAGCCTGGATTTGGTCTGCACCTGTGAGTTGTCCACAGAAGCGGAGCCGCAGGTGCGCTAATTTAACCGCATGTGCGAAAGTCGCTGAAGAGCAGTGTGTTTTAAATCGGACTTTGAGCACTTTTGCTCACTTCTTACTCTTCTTGGGGGCGATTTTGGAGCTGGTTAGAGAGGAGATTTCCATGAACTAGTTGAGGTAAGTAATTCCTATCAAATGTGAGTTAACTTCATGGTTTATGGGTAGGTTATAATATTTAAATTAGTGAAACTTGCGGGTTTAGATGAAAACCTAGGTTTTTGATAAAACTAGGATTTAACCACGAAATGCGTTATGAAATTTAGTAAAAATCATATATTTATGTTTCTAAGGTTATGGGTAACAACTTTCTTCAAACATTTCCACAAATCCGAGCATGCGGGCCCGGGGTGAATTTTAGAAATCTTGCAATTTAAGTTGGGTAATCACTTAAATGGTAGAATTATGAACCTTTGAGCATAGATTGATTAGTTTATGTAATGTTTGACTAGCTTCGAGTCGTTTGGCGTCAAATTTGGAGATTTGAGCGCGTTCTTGAATTGGGAAGTAGGCTTTGAGACGAGGTAAGTCTCCTTTCTAACCTTGTAATAGGGAAATTACCCCATAGGTAAACTAAATAAATGTGTGTTGTTGTTTGTGGGGGCCACGTACGCCCGGAGTGACGAGAGTCCGTACGTAGCTACTATTCCTGTTATGTCCGGGTAGTCATAGGCTTACACCATTCCTTGTTGATATGATTATTGCTTTATGTATATTGTTTGACTTGAGAAGGGCGGAATGGAGTGTGCTTATTAAATGTTTCAAAAAGGAATTTGGAATTGAGGAAAAATAATGGGATCTTAAAAGTTTTCATTTGAATGTCGTATTTTGAAAAGAATGGGAGAGTACTACAAATATTTATGAGATCTTTGTGTAACCGTGTCGCATGTATGATTCGAGAGCAGGGTAATTCCTTAAATTTATGTTTGACTGCGTCGCATGTATGATTCGCGAGCGGGGAAAATAGATCCATCTATGGTTTGCGTCGTTCGACCCTCGGCAGTACACAGTTTAAATATTTTATTGGATCGGGCCGTATGACCTCGGCATAATTGTGCATGCTAATTATTTGGAAATTCTCCATGGTTTATTCTGCTTAATTGCCTTGAAATGTAAGTTGCTAAATGGTATTACTGAAATTTAAGTTATAATTATGAAAGGACTTATCTCTTCCTGTTGTTGAACTGACAGTATCATTTACGATATCCATGCTTAGTATAATGCTTTAAATTACATTTTTGTTGGCCTAGTAAGTGTCAAGTCGACCCCTCGTCACTACTTCTTCGAGGTCAGGCAGGATACTTACTGGGTACATATTGTTATGTACTCATACTATGCTCTGTACTTAATTGTACAGGATCTGAGGCTGGTGCATCTAGTTACCCGCCCGGCACGCATACCTGATTTTGGATTGAGACTTCACGGTGAGCTGCCCTTCTTAGCCGTTCAGCAGCATGCCGGAGTTTCTCTTTTGTCTTTATCTGTCTATTTTGTTTCAGACAGTAGGATAGTCATCTTTTGTATATTCTACTAGTTGCCCACACACTAGTGACATCAGATCTTAGCACGTATTAGTAGACTTTCATTTTTGGGCTGTAATTCAATAGTTATAACTGCTTTTAGATGTTTCTGTTTGTTTGCCTTAAAAATCCTTTATTCATTAAATGCTTTAAATGTAAGTAAAGTTAAATGTTAGAATTTCTTAATAAACAAAAGAAAAAGAATAGGAAATCACTAAGTTGTTCACTGTTGGCTTGTCCAACAACGGTGCTGGACGCCATCACGGCCTGACATGGAGTTGGGTCGTGACAACATGGTATCAGAGCACTAGGTTCACGTAGGTCTCACAAGTTATGAGCAGGCCTAGTAGAGTCTTGCGGATCGGTGTGGAGACGTCCGCACTTATCTTCGAGAGGCTATGTGGTGTTAGGAAACCACTCATTATTCGTCTCCTATCATGCAATTGATAGTATACTAAATTTCCTTCTTCTATTCTCTCACAGATGGTGAGGACGCGCATGGCGAATGTTCCAGACCTGGGAGGAGCTGCTCCCCCCATTGCTAGACGCAGAGGCAGAGGTCGGGGGAGAACACCGACCCGAGGTAGGGGACGAGGGCGACCCAGAGCTGCCCTAGTAGCACCATCAGCAGACCTATGTGGAGGGTCCCATTATTGAGGAGCAGTGCGAGGTGCCTGCCGCAGAGCCAGCCACAGTAGATTTCATGACAGCACCGAGATTTCAGGAGGTCATGGGCCGTATGATGATGTTCATGGACACCATGACTAAGGCTGGTTTATTTCCAGCGGACCCAGCCACATCTCAGGCAGGAGGGGGAGCACATACCCCTACTTCTCAGGCTCCTGGGCACGCAGCTGCGATATATCAGACCCCGGGTGCACTACCCGTGGGCTGAGCCCAGCCATTTGCGGCAGCTGTACCTGATCCTAGACTGACTGCGGACGGCGATCATAGAAGTTATTGGACATATGGACTAGGTTACACCCTCATGTCTTCGGGGGCGAGCGTCATGAGGATGCCCAGGATTTCATTGATAGGTGCAGGGACAGACTGTACAACATAAGGATACTAGAGTCTCATGGGGTTGAGTTCACTACTTTCCAGCTGGAGGGCAGGGCCCGTAGATGATTGCAGTCTTATCTCCTTTGCAGATCAGCAGGTTCTCCTCCCATGACTTGGAGCCAATTCACACAGCTTTCCTGGATAGGTATATTCCACCCTTCGAGAGGGAAGCGTTGCGGTATCAGTTTGAGCAGCTTGAGCAGGGTCAGATGTCAGTGACCGACTATGACGCGAGGTTTTTTAAGTTGTCTCGCCATGCACTTATGATACTTCCTACGGACGTAGAGAGAGTGCGGAGATTTGTTGCGGGGTTGCACCCTAATATTCTGGCTAGTATGGCCGCGAGGTTGAGATAGGTACTGGTTATCAGCTAGTAATGGTGATTGGTCGGAGGATTGAGGGCTACCGCCAGAGGGGTAGAGAGCAGATGCAGCAGGACAAGAGGGCCAGTTTCTCTGGAGAGTTTAGAGGTGCCCCGGCTAGGGGCAGAGGTCGGATTAGGAGGGATCAGCCTAGTAGGACCACATATTCAGCACCACCACCTCCTCGGGGTGCTCCGGCGCGACCCTATTTTAGTGCTATGCCAGAAAGTTCTTATCGCCCACTAGTTCATCAGGGTTCTTCCAGTTCTTATTCAGTGCCATGCTAGAGAGTTCATACCGCCCACCAACCATTCAGGGTTCTTCAGTGGGTATTTAGGCCATCAGGGTCAGACTTCGGGGCAGCAGTCTATGGTATCGAGAGGTTGTTATAAGTGTGGAGATCTGGGTCACATGAAGAGATCCTGCCCCAGGCTTTGGGGCAAGGCAGTACAGCAGGGTCAGCAGCCCATGATTTCAGCTCTAGCAGCCGCACCAGCCGTCTGGCCGCCCAGTGGCGGAGGGCAGGTGGGTAGAGGTTGTCCTAGAGGTGGAGGTTAGGCACGCGGGGGCCAGTCAGGTGGCGCCCCAGCTAGATTCTATGCGTTTTCGGCCAGACCAGATGCAGTGGCCTCAGATGCCGTGATCACAGGTATTATTTCTGTCTGTGGTAGGGATGCTTCGGTGTTATTTGATCCAGGATCTACCTATTCATATGTATCATATCTGTTTTCTCATTTCCTGGATGTTCCTCGTGAGTTCTTGGGTACTCATGTTTATGTGTCCACTCCTGTGGGTGATTATGTGGTTGTGGATCGGATCTATCAGTCATTTGTGGTCACATTCTGTAGTTACAAGACTAGGGCAGACCTTCTGCTACTTGATATGATCGACTTTGAGGTCATCCTGTGCATGGACCGGTTATCCCTATACCACGCCATCCTTGATTGTCATGCCAAGACTATTACCTTAGCGATGCCAGAATTACCTAGATTGGAGTGGAAGGGTTCCTCGGTTAGTACAGCTAGTCGGGTCATCTATTTTCTGAAGGCTCGACATATGGTCGAGAAGGGTTGTTTAGCTTATCTAGCTTATGTTCGGTACACCACCGCAGAGTCTCCAACGATTGATTTAGTTCCAGTAGTCCGGGAGTTTGCCGATGTGTTTCCTTCTGACCTTCCAGGCATACCGCTAGATCGTGATATTGATTTCCGTATTGATTTGGCTCCAGGCACCCAGCCTGTATCTATCCCACCGTACCATATGGCTCTGAAAGAATTGAAGGAGTTTAAGGAATAGCTTGAGGAGTTGTTAGCAAAGGGGTTTGTGAGACCAAGTGTATCGTCTTGGGATGCACCAGTGTTATTTGTGAAGAAGAAAGATGGTACTATGTGGATGTGCATTGATTGCCACCAGTTGAACAAGGTTACCATCAAGAACAAGTAACTGTTGCAGGGTGCTAGGGTGTTTTCTAATATCGACTTGAGATCGGGGTACCACCAGTTGAAGATTCAGGGCTCAAATGTTCCGAAGACTGCCTTCCATACCATATATGGTCACTATGAGTTTCTAGTGATGTCCTTCGGCTTAACTAATTCCCCAGCGGCATTCATGGATTTGATGAACATAGTGTTTAGGCCTTATATTGATTCCTTTTTTATTGTCTTCATTGATGACATCCTGATTTACTCACGTAGCCTGGGGGAGCACGAGCAGTATTTGAGAGTGGTACTTCAAACATTGCGAGAGCAGGAGCTATATGCTAAATTCTCCAAATGTGAGTTTTGGTTAGAGTCTGTGGCATTCTTGGGGCATGTTGTATCAGGAGAGGGTATTAAAGTCGATCCCAAGAAGATTGAGGCGGTTCAAAGTTGGCCTCGTCCCACTTCGGCGATTGAGATCAGGAGTATCCTGGGGTTAGCAGGCTATTATCGCCGGTTTGTGGAGGGCTTTTCATCCATTGCAGCTCCTTTGACTAGATTGACCCAGAAGGGTGCTCCGTTCTGTTGGTCCGATGATTGTGAGGCGAGCTTCCAGAAGCTCAAGACAGCTTTGACTACAGCACCGGTTCTAGTGTTGCCTTCCGGCTCGGGGATGTATACGGTATATTGCGATGCTTCACGCGTTGGCTTGGGTTGTGTATTGATGCAGGAGGGGTGAGTTATTACATATGCTTCACGTCAGCTGAAGATTCATGAGAAGAATTACCCTGTGCACGATTTGGAGTTAGCCGCGATTGTTCATGCTCTTAAGATATTGAGGCATTATCTGTATGGGGTGCCATGTGAGGTTTATACTGATCATCGCAGCTTACAGCATTTGTTCAAGCAAAGGGATCTCAATTTAAGGCAGCATAGATGGCTCGAGTTACTGAAGGATTATGACATCACCATTCTTTATCATCCGGGAAGGCAAATGTGGTCGCGGATGCTTTAAGCAAGAATGCAGAGAGTATGGGTAGCTTGGCATTTGTTTCGGCGGAGGAGAGGCCACTAGCTTTGGACATTCAGTCCTTGGCTAACAGACTTGTGAGGTTGGATATTTTAGAGCCCAACCGGGTTCTTGCATGTGTTGTTGTTCAGTCTTAATTATTGGGGCAGATCAAGGCCCGACAGGTTGATGATCCGCACTTGGCAGTTCTTAGAGAGATGGTACTTCAGGGTGGTGCTAAAGAAGTTTCTATTGGCGAGGACGGTGTTCTGCGACTCCAGGGTCCTCTATGTGTTCCTGATGTCGATGGCTTGAGAGAGGATCCTAGAGGAGGCACACAGTTCTTGGTATTCTATTCATCCAGGTGCTACGAAGATATATCGTGACCTGAGACAGCATTATTGGTGGTGGAGGATGAAGAACGACATAGTAGAGTATGTAGCTAGGTGTCTAAATTGCCAGTTGGTCAAGTATGAGCACCAAAGGTCAGGTGGCCTACTTCAGCAGATGACTATACCTGAGTGGAAATGGGAGCACATTACTATGGACTTCGTAGTTCGATTGTCGCGGACTTTGCGGAAATTTGATGCAGTTTGGGTCATTGCCGACAGATTGACCAAGTCGGCACACTTCATTCCGGTTGTGACTATCTATACTTCAAAGAAATTGGCCCAGATTTATATTAGGGAGATAGTTCGGTTGCACGGTGTGCCTATTTCCATCATATCAGATAAAGGCCCTCAGTTCACTTCACATTTCTGGAGAGCCGTACATAGTGGGTTGGGGATCCGTGTAGAGCTCAACACAGCGTTTCATCCACAGACCGACGGACAGTCAGAATAGACAGTTCAGATTTTGGAGGACATGCTCAGAGCATGTGTGATTGACTTTGGGGGACAGTGGGATCAGTTCTTGACATTGGCCGAGTTTGCTTACAACAATAGTTATCAGTCCAGCATCGAGATGGCTCCATTTGAGGCTTTATATGGTCGGCGATGTCTTTCTTCCATCGGGTGGTTTGAGCCCGGCCAGGCTAGGTTATACGGTACTGATCTGGTGAAGGATGCCTTGGAAAAGGTAAAGTTGATTCAGGAGCGACTTCGCACAGCATAGTCGAGACAGAAGAGTTATGCGAATGAGAAGGCGTGTGATGTATCATTTATGGTAGGTGAGAAGGTTCTCTTGAAAGTCTCGCTGATGAAGGGTATTATGAGATTCGGAAAGAAGGGAAAGTTGATCCCAAGGTTTATAAGCCCATTTGAGGCGAGTTGAGGAGGTTGTTTATGAGCTAGCCTTACCTCCCAGCCTATCAGGGGTTCATCCAATTTTTCACGTGTCTATGCTCTGGAGGTATCATGCCGACCTGTCGCATGTGTTAGACTTCAGCACTATTCAGCTAGATGAGAGCTTGGGTTATGAGGAGGAGCCAGTTGCAATTATTGCTAGGAAGGATCGCCAGTTGAGGTCCAAGAGGATTTCCACGGTTAAGGTTCAATGGAGGGGCCAACCAGTCGAGGAGGTGACCTGGGAGTCCGAGGAGGACGTGCGGAGCAGATATCCACACTTATCTAAACTCATTCGAGGACGAAAGTTGGTTTAAGAGGTGGAGAATGTAATGACCCGGCTGGTCATTTTATTTTCTAGAACCTCGTTCCCCTAAATAAGACTTCCCATGCATGCTCTTACTGATTTATGACTTGCAGGGATGGTTGGTTCGGGATTTGGAAGAGTTTGGATTGAAATTGGAACACTTGGTTCCTTAAGGTTGGCTTGAAAGGCCAAGTTTGACTTCGGTCAACATTTTGTGTAAACGACCTCGGAATCGGAATTTGCCGGTTCCAATAGGTTTGTATGATGATTTCGGACTTGGGCGTATGTTCGGATCAGGTTTTGGATGACCCGGGAGCATTTTGGCGCCCAATAGTGAAAGTTGGTTCTTGAAGGTTTAAGAAGTTCTTTAAAATTTGGTTTGGAGTGGGTTTTGGTGATATCGAGGTCCAAATGAAATTTCGAGACCAGGAATAGTTCTGTATTGTCATCGACTTGCATGCAAAATTTGGTGTATTCCGAGTAGTATAAGTATGTTTCGGCGCATTGAAAGTAAATTGAAGAACTTGAAGTTCTTAAGTTTGATTCAATTGGTTTTAGGGTGTGATTCTTAGTTTTAATGTTGTTTCGGGTGTTTCGAGAGTTCGAGCGAGTCCATTTTCTGATTTCAAACTTGTTGGTACGTTCGGACGGAGGCCCGGGGTACCCCGAGTATCAATCGGACAAGGCTCAAACCAAGTTGGAATTTGGAAGCCAAAGCTGAAGCTCCAACTGTTGTCATAATCGCACCTGCGCTTGGTCAGCCGCAGGTGCAAGCCCATGATCACAGATGCATCCCAGCATAGGCTGCCCAGCCATTGCAGAGGCAGAAGAAGGAACGCACCTGCGAAAGTGCAGGTGCGAAGGCAGGCATCGCTGGAGCTGACTGTGTCGTAGATGTGCATCGTTTGTCGCTGATGCGTGGCCGCAGGTTGCGATCACTTGGGTGCAAAAGCGAGATGTGGCAGCTTGGCTTTGGTCCGCACCTGCGCGAGTTGTTTGCAGAAGCGGAGCCGCAGGTGCGAAAGTCGTTGAAGGGCAGTGTGTTTTAATCGGACTTTGAGCACTTTTGATCACTTCTTACTCTTCTTGGGGGAGATTTTGGAGCTAGTTAGAGAAGGGATTTCCATCAACTAGTTGAGGTAAGTAATTCCTATCAAATGTGAGTTAACTACATGGTTTATGGATAGGTTATAACATGTAAATTAGTGAAAATTGCGGGTTTAGATGAAAACCTAGGTTTTTTATAAAAATGGGATTTAACCACGAAATTCGTTATGGAATTTAGTAAAAATAATATATTTATGTTTCTAAGGTTATGGGAAACAACTTTCTTTAAAAATTTCCGCAAATCCGAGCATGTGGGCCCGGGGTGAATTATAGGAATCATGCAATTTAAGTTGGGTAATCACTTAAATGGTAGAATTATGAACCTTTGAGCATAGATTGATTAGTTTATGTAATGTTTGACTAGCTTCGAGTCGTTTGGCGTCAAATTTGGATATTTGAGCGGGTTCTTGAATTGGGAAGTAGGCTTTGAGACGAGGTAAGTCTCCTTTCTAACCTTATAAGAGGGAAATTACCCCATAGGTAAACTAAATGAATGTGTATTGTTATTTTTGGGGGGCCACGTACGCACGGAGTGATGAGAGTCCGTACGTAGCTACTATTCCTGTTATGTCCGGGTAGTCTTAGGCTTACACCTTGCCTTGTTGATATAATTATTGCTTTATGTATATTGTTTGCCTTGAGAAGGGCGGAATGGAGTGTGATTATTAAATGTTTCAAAAAGGAATTTGTAATTGAGGAAAAATAATGGGATCTTAAAAGTTTTCATTTGAATGTTGTATTTTGAAAAGAATGGGAGAGTACTACAAATATTTATGAGATCTTTGTGTAACCGCATCGCATGTATGATTCGTGAGCGGGGTAATTCCTTAAATTTATATTTGACCGCATTGCATGTATGATTCGCGAGCGGGAAAAATAGATTCATCTATGGTTCGCGCCGTTCTACCCTCGGCAGTGCATAGTTTAAATATTTTGTTGGATCGGGACGTACGACCTAGGCCTAATTGCGCATGCTAATTATTTTGAAATTCTCCATGGTTTATTCTGCTTAAATGCCTTGAAATGTAAGTTGCTAAATTGTATTACGGAAATTTAAGTTATAATTATGAAATAAGGACTTATCTCTTCCTGTTGTTGAACTGACAATATCATTTACGATATCCATGCTTAGTATAAAGCTTTAAATTACATTTTTATTGGCCTAGTAAGTGTCAAGTCGACCCCTCGTCACTACCTCTTCGAGGTTAGGTGGGATACTTACTGGGTACATATTGTTTATGTACTCATACTATGCTCTGTACTTAATTGTACATGATCTGAGGCTGGTGCATCTAGTTACCCGCCCGGCGCGCATACCTGATTTTGGACCGAGACTTCATGGTGAGCTGCCCTTCTGAGCCATTCAGCAGCATGCCAGAGTTTCTCTTTTGTCTTTATCTGTCTATTCTGTTTCATACAGTAGGATAGTCATCTTTTGCTATATTCTACTAGTTGCCCATACGCTTGTGACACCAGATCTTGGCATGTATTAGTAGACTTTGATTTTTGGGTTGTAATTCAATAGTTATAACTGCTTTTAGATGTTTCCATTTATTTGTCTTATTAATCCTTTATTCATTAAATGCTTTAAATGTAAGTAAAGTTAAATGTTGGAATTTCTTAATAAACAAAAGAAAAAAATGGGAAATCACTAAGTTGTTCACTGTTGGCTTATCCAGCAACGGTGTTGGACGCCATCACGGCCTGACATGGAGTTGGGTCGTGTGACAGAACAGATCAAGTATTCGGTAACTTCCTGCTTTGTGTCAGAAACGAAGAAGAGCATTTAATAAAGATGATTTGGCTCTTCCAAAATATTTGGTGATCAATCCCAATTGTAATAGTAGTGCATTTAATAAGAAAAATATTTCTCTCAATAGATTAAAACGCAAATTGTGCAAATTACATGATAGAAATTAAAAAGCTATCTTAGTTAGCATAAATGTAAATGTTGATGAACTAAATAATAGGTTGATTGTGAAATGTTATGGTAAAAATAAGATATTTTTCAGATTTTGATTCAGCAAAATATGATCCCAACAATTACTACTAAGAAGAATACTTAAATACTTTAATACCAAATGACCTTCTACCACACAGGTCTGTTGTCAAGTTTATTATTTTTATGTATGTCAGTGTTACCGTATATGTAATAGACTAAGTTAACATTGATCTTCCATTGCATATAGATTCATTTTGAAGAAAATTATGCATGTCATGCTACTGAAAAACTTAGATCTGCTGAATAGCTTATGTAATAGCACATAGATGGTATATAGAAGTTTTGACAATAACGTCATACATGCAAAAATTATGATACTGGTCAATGTGCTTCTAAGTATATTTTTGTCCCCGAATTCAACTTTCGTCTTCCGAAACTAAAGAATATCCTTTTAAATTTGTGTGAAAATACTTTTCGGTATGTTTATGTTTTGCAATTATAATAAATAAATCACAAGGACAAACATCCTAGATATTGGACTATATTTATCGCAATATATTTTCTTGTACGAACAACTATATGTTTCACTTTCAAGAGGAGTATCAATATCGACAACAAGAGTTTTGGTTATGGCAGAGCAACCAAAGCATTAGAAGAAAACATACACAAAAAAAATCATCTACAAAGAAGTGTTCGGAAAGATACTATCAAATTAAATACTTTTAAATTATAATACATAATTATCTAACTAACATGATTAAATTGATCATTTGTGTAAGTTCTGATGATGTCCTTATATTTTGAATTCACGTATTATGCTAATGTAATAATATTTTTTGGCTTTAAGATGATTTAAATGGTTAAACCATCACGTGCCATTATTAACGTGCAACGCACGTTCATAGATACTAGTAACCATAAAAATATCATAACATATATTCATACCCAAGTTCTAAGAGTATCGTTAGTATGTGTAAAATCTCTTCTTTTCTTGCTTAAGCTTCACGATCCATTCCAATATCATCATATAAAATAAAATCGAGGAGTAATAAGAAATATTTCTTAGTAGTTAATCCTACAAAAATATTCAAAGTTGAAGAAAATCAATTTTGAACTTCAATTTCTATTCAAACAAATATATGTAGAGAATATTTATCTCTCTTATTTAACTGGAGTTTCTATAACGTACATTATTAATAAAGAAGAAACAGATTTCTTAATATTAATCACACAATATGATTCAAAAGTTGAACAAAATCAAATTTTAAAACTTTAAATTATGTTCTAACACTTGTCTTTTTTATTTATCTGGATTTTTGATTTGTACATTAATTATTCAACAAATTTCAAGAAATGCAAACTAAATTCTGCATATTAGTGATTGATTTAACAACCTTTTCCGGAGCAACATACGCAAATGTTGTTTAAACCTATTTCTCCATGACCAATTAGTAACTGACCTAATCTATATCTATAATTAACAATGACCTTGGAGAAACGCATGCAGTGAATGGAAATTCATTTCCTTTCTCTTGTTTTAATGGAAATTTATTTTGATGAAATTTACTCTTTGATAAATCTATTCAAATCGAAGAGCTGGATTTTTTAAATGATAAATTTTAGTGGGGCCCTGTTGGTATGACACCCTTCTTCAAAAAAAAGGATAGCAAATGTACTTATTTACCATCAAATGTAGTAAATTAAGGTGGGGTCACTGATTCAGCAAACTACCCACACGTGCTCGAGGAATATGTGTAGCTGTTTTGGGCCTTGAAAATGGCTTAGAATTTCCGTTTATTTACTAACCTGTGTGGTGGCATTTAGTGTAATAATATGCAAATGCAATGGCAAATATGTTTTCGGTGAAGCAGGGATGTCACTGAAGAGGAGCCTACTTCACCTGTTTCTACTGCTCTTCTTATATAGGAGAAGGAGAACTAGGTAGGCTTGGCCCGTGCCAGCATGGGCCCAATATTTGTAAAAACTTGTTTTGAGGTTCAATATTGTAAAAACTGGGGTTGTTATTTTCATTAACTTTATTTTGATATGAAATCTGCAGATAATAAAACTTGATACAAATCAGCTGGATATTATTCACATAATATTTTGGAACAAAATATCCACTAATGGATGTTCTATTGTTGGCAAGCGATACATTATTTACATCCATAAAAGTATAAAGTGTCACATTCTTTACGTCACGACTAGGTGGATTTTGGGTCGTGACAAGTTGGTATCAGAGCTCTAGGTTCATAGGTTCTACAGGTCATGAGCAAGTGTCTAGTAGAGTCTTGTGGATCGGTATAATGACGTACATACCTATCTTCGAGAGGCTATAGGACATTTAGGATATACTTCCCATCTTTCTTTCCTTATCGTGCAAAATTGATTCAGCTTGAAACATAACTCTTTAAATTCCTTCCACGTATTCGTGTGCGCATGTGAGTGCTCGGTATCAGTTGTGCATCGACGGCTTGTGATTCCATAGATGAGGTGCGAGATGTGATTTTGGCGTGCTGATCATGGGCCAGTCTGGAGGAATTGAGGCCGGGTTATGCCTGTAGCGCGAGCATGGGGATTTTGATTATGCGAGTACGTTCTTTTGGACTCATATGTCCGGTACTGTCCCTATGAGTGGAATTGTGGCTCGATGAGTGGTTGGATGGCTATATGATAAGTAAGATGTGACTGCAGGAAGTGTTCAGATGGTTTGATTGTGACGAGAATAATTTGCTGGAGATGTAAAAAAGACTATTGGGTGCTAGATTATTGTCTTGATGTGACGTATAGTCTCGAGTTATGAATGTGTTCTGTTGAAAGATTTTTCATGTTGTTTATTTGCGGGACGGAGTAGATTTTCATGTCTTGTTATGCGTTCAGACTCAGGAAGATTAAGTGATGGCGTAGTAATCGTGGCTGCGAAAGGGTATAGCAAGATACCAATTTGAGGCTAAGCATGTGGGTTATCTCCTACGAAGTAAACTACGGAGGTGTGATCCTTATGATGTTGTGTAGAGAGTTTCTTTTCTACTTGCGGGGTATATGTGTTGAGATTTGAATTTGAATTTGGTTGAGAAAGTTGACCTGATCGTCATGCGGATGTCTGCGAGCTTAGTAGATGATTTAAGGTACTATATGGTTTTTGTTATGTGAGCTTATGAAGGATCTAGTTGAACTTCGGTGCAAGATTATAGCAATAATAGAGTATGGATATTATGAGTTATCAGGTGTTTTGTTCTATGGCTTTGAGCCAAGTGGGGGAGTCTGTTATCCATGATTTGATTGCGTGGTTATGTGTTGTACTGGTTTCGGTTTGAGGCATGCTTGTGAATCAAATAGGGCTTGTAGAGGTTGAAATCGAGGATGACCCGAGTAAAGGAATTTCTAGATACGAGTTATATTACACTTTATGGGTATATGGGAATTATAGAATGATTTGAGTTTGTAATTCGTGACGGATATAGCGTGCATGGATTAGGGGTTCACTCGGTTGTTTAGAGGTATGGATTACTTCTTTGGGTGTTATTGTGCTAATGGGGCACAGGTCGTTCGGCCCGTTTGGGCGGTGCAATTGAGATGTGAGCAGAGTAAATGACCCTTAAGAAGGTTCTGATGGATTCAAGGTTTATATGTGGCAATTGAGAATTTTGCGGATTTGTATATGGCTAGAATCTGGGGTTTAAGTTGGATGGTATCGAGATTTTCGGTATTTCTATATCATTATGGATTTTACATTTTAGTATTAGGAAGGTGAAGAAAACGGCTTTCGATTCGCAGAAGGCCTCTTCGGAGTGGGTGTCTTGATTGTGGTACTTTTGGGGTACTTGAGAGGGAATACAATGGCTTATGGGCCTTAGGGCGGTGTGGTTTTATTCTAGGATCTCGTGGGGTGAGTTTTAGTTAAGGATCATGGTTTTCTGGCAATAAGAAGTTCACCTTGAGGGTAATTCAGAAGGAACTCAGAGAAATAGTACGGCTTGGTAGTAGGTTGGATCAGCAAGGTAATGGATACGATCGGTTCCTTGGGTACTTATGAGGTGGTGAGCCTCTACAGGTGTTTCATGGCAATGCTCTTGGGTTTTGGCGACCTGCGTGACTTGGTTGAGTTAGAGGGACTTAGTGTTGATGGCTGGGTTATGCGCAAATGGATTTCAAAGTGTTCTCAAGGGTTTCTACCACGGGTCGAGGTGCATATTCCTGTTGGCGTGGGGAGTATGTTGCGTGTTGTGAGTTTATCCTGGATGAGATCAAATGGAAGGTTCCTGGCTAATTGAGTATGTATTTATGCTGGACTCAGAGTTGATTATGAGATTCCCGTACTTTTTATATGATGGCATGATAATGGTGGTGTGTTATGTAGGATCGAGATTGGTATGAGCAATGTCGCGGTTTGGTGTTGAAGGGGAGGTCATGAATTCTTAGGCAGCATGGACGGGTTCCGAGGTTTAGATGAATGCTATAATTATTTGGTATTCCTTGAGCAGAGTGTACATTTCAGAAGATGCACTGTGTTTTGACTTACGAATGCTTCATTGATATTGTGGTACTCGCCTGGTTGATCGACCACCGATATTCAGATTTTACTATGTGGCACAGAAGAATTATGGAAGTATTTCTCATGGGATGATCGTGTATGAGAGATGTGTTAGACATTCGGGCGGTGGAATTGGGAGCAGATATGGTGATGCATTTGTTCTATGAATTTGGAGTCTATGAGTTCTCAGAAGCAGAGCGTTTCGTGATTGTGGACTGTCAAGTTGTGGCTAAGGCTAGCCCGATGATAGTATATGTTGTGGTTAGGTCATTGTGGACTTTCGAAGAATTATTTATTTATTTGTGGATGACCAAAGTTGATTTGGGTCCCATTGGTAGGCCCAAAGAGGATGTGTATTCTACACCGGATCACATTTGTCGACTTTGTACTGCTATTGTTGGGGGATGTGCCATTCGGTTAGAATGGAGCGTATTCGAGCTCTGATACGATCGATGTGTTACTCCTCTATGCTACGAGGGGTTGTGATTTGTTGGTTATAAGCACACATGGTGTGGTTCTGTTTGGGCCTTATAGCGGAATGTGAGCGAGATGGATATTAGGGTGTTGAATGATTAATTGAGCATCTGGGTATGTTCTCTCCGGACTGTGGTATATTGTGCTATTTACTTCTTCGTGGTTATGGTCCTGCACCTTGGGTACTTAATCTAAAATTACACGTGGTTGTTGGTTTAGAGCATGATAGCTGGAGGTATTTTATATGGACCAGTGTTTGGGTGGGGTCACGCATTGCAGCGGGGTACGTCGGGATATGATCCTTTATTTTAGATTCATATGTTTTGATTCTACTATGTATGATGGGTTGTAGCATTGCGGTTGTGGTGGTACTTGTTGAAGTTGCGGGACGGTTCCCTCATTTGAGCCATTTTTTATGTTTGAGTACACTTGAATTGTTGCGTATTGGTGCACGGATTGCACATTTTGTGGCCCCGGGTAGTGTTGGTGTGGAATGCCAGTAGAGTAGCTTGTATTTGATAAGATGAGGTCGTTAGTCCTAGAATGGGTGTTATCTGATTTAACTGCGGTATATTTGAAAGGATAATGTCGTTGATCGGCATAGAAGTTGGCTATAGTTCTCGTCTAAGGAGAGGAAACTCCATGACTCGTTGATATGATAAGTGATTATGAGATTCCGTGTGTTTCTTTCATTATCGGCTATGTACGAAGGTTTTGGAACGAGGTTTTATTGATATGGGGTTTAATACTAGTACCAGGTTTGTTTGAGTAGTTACTGTGATCGGGAATGGTGCTGTAAATATGCAAGTTGTGTAGTATGTTATGTGATTATATCTGGGGTTATGGTTATGGCTTGATTTATTTTGTTCGTACTTATATAATGTGTGAAGGCAAGATTCGGGTCTTGTAGGAAATTTCAGGTGTTGGAAATTGGGTTCCAACGTTTACGGGCTTAGGTTGAAGTAATGATCTTAAGTTATGTTAAGTTGCCAGGCCTATATAGAATAGGGTGATGTGGGTTCACCCCCAGGTATGTGCAGGGTAAGGTTACACGGCGGTTAGATGGCTTTGAAACAACTCTTAGCACGTTCGAGGACGAACGTATGTTTAAGTGGGGGAGGATGTAACGACCCGACCGGTCGTTTCAAATATTTACACTTTGCTCGGTAGTTTGAGGGCATGAGTAGCTTCGTATGATGTACTATGACTTATGCGAATCGTCAGTTTTGGTTTGCAGGTTATTAGGAATCGATTTGGAAGAA
This sequence comes from Nicotiana otophora, assembly GCA_000715115.1. NCBI lineage: Eukaryota > Viridiplantae > Streptophyta > Magnoliopsida > Solanales > Solanaceae > Nicotiana > Nicotiana otophora. The sequence continues at coordinate 38,113 of AWOL01S0025599.1, forward strand.
TGAATTTCACGATTTAAGCTTTAAGATAGAAGAGTTGACCGAGTTTGACTTTTGTAAATTTGACCCCGGAATAGAGTTTTGATGATTTCGTTAGGTCAGGATGGTGATTTTGGACTTGGGCATATGCCCGGATTTGCATTTGGATGTTCCTAGAAGGATTCGGCACTAATTGGCGGAAGTTGGAAATTTGAAGGTTTCGAAAGTTCATAAGTTTGACCAGGAGTTGACTTTTGTATATCGGATTCGGATTGTGATTTAGGGAATTGGAATAGCTTCGTTATGTCATTTTGGACTTGTTATGTGTGATTTGAGGCCTTGACTAGGTCTGTGTTATGTTATGGGACTTGTTAGTACAATCGGACGGGGACCCGAGTGGCTCGGAGGAGGTTCGGACATGGTTCGGATCATTTTTCCTCTTGTTACCTTCTTGAAAAGCTGTTGGTACTGGTGTAGCCGCATCTGCGGAGTCTTGGCCACAGAAGCGACTTCGCAAATGCGGGCTGTCCATCGCAGAAGCGAGAAAAGGCTAGGGAGAGAAAGACCGTAGAAGTGGCGATTTGGAGCGCATATACGGATGCTCAGGTGCGAGGTGATGGAGTGCAGGACAGAGGTATCGAGCAGGTGCAGTTAGTGGCTCGCACCTGTGATGCCGTAGAAGCGGATACTTTGTCCGCAGGTGCGAGGGGTCGAATTCTTAGTTGGTTCCGCATAAGCTTTAAATCGAGGGTTTCCGTTTTGTTCATATTTTGAGATGTGGGACTTGGATTGAGGCAATTTTGGAGGTAAATTTCATCACAAGGATTGGGGTAAGTGTTCTAAAGTCGGTTTTGATAATATTTTGAGATTTTATCCTCATTTTTGGTAATTGGATTATGAGGTTTAAAGAGAAAATTGGGGGGTTTTGTCTAAAACTTCATAAAGTGAATTTTTGAGTTTTGAATGCCGACTTGGAGTCGGATTTGAGTGAAACTAGTATGGTTGGACTCATAGATGAATGGGTTGTCAGATTTTATGAGTTTCATTGGGTTTTGAGGTGCGGGCCCATGTTTGGATTTTGGGTCGATTTCGGGTTTTTTGATTAAGATTTGACCTTTATCATTTGGAATTATTTCCTTAGGCTTTATTTGATGTATTTGAGTTGCTTTCGGCTAGTTTTGAGCCATTCAGAGGTCGGTACACGCGGGATATCATTTTGGAGCATTGTTTGGCTTGCTCGGTATTAGAATTTGCTGGTTCAAGGAAAGTAACACTTCTAAACTTGGTGTTGAGCGTATAAAACCCAGAATTACATGTTATGTGTTTGGTGTTGAGGTGACGCACATGCTAGGTGACGGGCGTGTGGGCGTGCATCACGTGAATTGTGACTCCATTATTTCTGTGGTACTGTGCAGCTACCTGATCTTATCTGTAACCATGAAATCACTTCATACTAAGCTATTGAGCTGTGATCTACGTTAGAAGCCATGTCTAGGCTACATGCTTATTCTGTTGGGACCCACTGAGGTCATCCCTACTGTTGAGTTATTTGCTTATATTGCAATTTCAGACGCAGTCATGTTCATTAGTTTCACATCATATCTCAGTCTTTGTTGCTATATATTAACACATCATATCATCATTTTTAGGCTAGTTTCAAGGCATTGTGAGTCCGAGAGACTGGAGAGATTGATGACTGTATGAGGCTGAGGGCCTGATTGTGAGTTTATTTATACTATGGCACGAACGTTTTCCGTGCAGCACGTGAGTTGTCCGTGCAGATCCAGAGATTGATACTATAGCACGTGAGTTGTCCGTGCGGATTATAGCGCTTGGGCTGAAGGAGCCCCTCCGGAGTCTGTACACACCCCCAGTGAGCGCAGTTGATTTATATTGAGGGATGGATCTTCCCTGGACATGGATCTTATCCGAATCTTTTATACCTAGGGATGGATCTTCCTCACGGGCTGGATTGGCCCTACCCAGTACTGAGTGACTGATGGTCTGTTGATGTATATATTTCGGGATGGATCTTCCCTGGGCTGAGTTGGCCATATACAATACTGAGTGATTGAGCATGATGAGTGAAAAGTGTGAGACAGTGAGATTGAGTACTCTGAGAGTATGAGTACATGAGTTCATCTCTGAGATACATTGCATTTGACATGCACACTTGACATACAGGCATAGAGATGTATTTTTCCTCATGTTGTACGACATTGCGTCATTTATGATTTCACCTGCATAGTGACATGTAGGTATAGAGATATACTTTCCTCATGCTATCTGAAAAATGAAACATCTTAAGTATTATTGAAAAGTTTTTAGAAAAATCAGAGTTTTACGGACCTACTCATATTTTGGTGATTTCGCCAAATCAGAGTTTGGATGTTCCTAGAAGGATTCGACACCAATTGGCGAAAGTTAGAAATTTGAAGGTTTAGAAAGTTCATATGTTTGACCGGGAGTTGACTTTTGTATATCTGATTTGGATTGTGGTTCCGGGAATTGGCATAGCTTTGTTATATCATTTTGGACTTGTGTGCAAAATTTGGGTTCATTCCGAGTTGATTTGATATGTTTCGGCACGAGTTTTGGAAGTTGAACGTTCAAGTTCATTTAAGTTTGATTTGAGGTGTGATTCATCATTTCGATGTTGTTATGTGTGATTTGAGGCCTCAAGTAGGTCCATGTTATGTTATGGTACTTGTTAGTACATTCAGACGGGGTCTTGAGTGGCTCAGAGGAGTTTCAGACGTGGTTCGGATCATTTTTCCTCTTGTTGCCTTGTTGAAGAGCTGCTGGTACTGGTGTAGCCGCATCTGCGGAGTCTTGGCCGTAGAAGCGACTTCACAGATTCGGGTTGTCCATCGCAGAAGCGAGAAGAGGCTGGGGAGAGGAAGACCGCTGAAGCAGTGATTTGGAGCGCATATGCGGATGCGCAGGTACGAGGTGATGAAGCGCAGGAGCGAGGTATCGCACAGGTGCTGTTAGTGGCTCGCACCTGCAATGCCGCAGAAGCGGATACTTTGTCCGCAGGTGCGAGGGGTCGAATTCTCATCTGGTTCCACAGAAGCGGAGCTCGTGTCGCAGAAGCGGAAATGTCTATGCAGAAGCTTTAAATCGAGGGTTTGGTCGTTTTGTTCATATTTTGAGATGTGGGACTCGGATTGAGGCAATTTTGGAGGCACATTTCATCACAAGGATTGGGGTAAGTATTCTAAACTCGGTTTTGATTATATTTAGAGATTTTATCCCCATTTTTGGTAATTGGATTATGAGTTTTAAAGAGAAAATTGGGGGGGG
>AWOL01S0025599.1:63565-102387 GCA_000715115.1 Nicotiana otophora
CCCTATTTTGCACAATTACCCCTCCTTCACTAGAGTCCGCAAGACGAACTCCCAAACTAGCCAATCGGTGAACTTCTTTGGCCAATGGCCTTTGATATGCCTCCAAATATGCTAAGCTACCCATAGATTTTTGGCTAAGAGCATCTGCCACAACATTAGCCTTCCCTGGATGGTATAAAATATCAATGTCATAATCCTTGAGTAATTCAAGCCATCTTCTCTGCCTCAGATCCAATTCCTTCTATTTGAAAATATATTGAAGGCTGTAATGGTCTGTGAATATATCCACATAGACCCCATATAAATAAAGACGCCAAATTTTCAATGCAAATACCATCGCCGCAAGTTCTAAATCATGTGTTGGATAGTTCTTTCCATGATTCTTTAGTTGCCTAGAAGCATAAGCTATCACCTTTCCATGTTGCATTAATACACACCCAAGCCCTATTCTTGAAGTATCACAATATACCACAAATCCATCTATACCCTCTGGTAGAGTCAACACCGGTGTCGTAGTCAATCTTGCTTTCAATTCCTAGAAACTCCTTTCACAAGCATCTGACCATTGGAACTTCATTGCTTTCTGCGTTAATTTAGTCAATGGAGAGGCAAGAGTAGAAAATCCCTCCACAAACTTTCTATAATACTCAGCTAAGCCTAAGAAACTGCGAATCTCTATTGGAGTTGTAGGCCTCGGCCAATTCTTCACAGCTGAAATTTTCTGAGGATCAACCTTAACTCCCTCACTAGAGACTACATAACCCAAGAATATAACCGATTCAAGACAAAATTCACACTTTGAAAACTTTGCATATAACTGGTGTTGCTGCAGGGTTTGCAGAACTATCCTGAGATGATCGGCATGGTCTTCTTGACTTTGTGAATATACAAGAATATCGTCAATAAACACTATCACAAAAGAGTCAAGGAATGGCTTAAAAACTCGACTCATAAGATCCATGAAGGCTGCTGGGCATTTGTTAGCCCAAAAGACATCACCAGAAATTCAAAATGCCCATACCGGGTCCTAAAAGATGTTTTCGGAATATCCTGCTCCCTGATCTTCAATTGGTGATACCCGGATCGTAAATAAATTTTGGAGAAGTACCTAGCACCTTGCAATTGGTTAAACAAGTCATCTATCCTTGGCAGTGGGTACTTATTTTTGATTGTTACCTTATTAAGATGCCGATAGTCAATACACATTCTCAGTGACCCATCTTTCTTTCTTACAAAAAGGACCAGTGAGCCCCAAGGCAACACACTCGCCCGGATGAAACCCTTTTTTAACAAATCTCTTAATTGTTCCTTTAGCTCCTTCAATTCTGCCGGTGCCATTCTGTAGGGTGGAATAGATATAGGATGTGTGTATGGCATCATACCAATACCAAAATCAATCTCCCTGTCTGGTGGGATCCCAGGGAGTTCATCTGGAAAGACTCCCAAAAATTTATTCACAACAGGCACGGACTCAAGTGTAGGTGCCTCGGTATCGGTGTCCGTAACCCGGACCAAATGGTAAATACATCCCTTGCTGATCATCTTTGTGGCCTTAAGGTACGAAATAAACCTACTCTTCGGCACTACATCATCACCCTTCCACTCAATAACTGGCTCATTTAGAAATTCAAACCTAACAGTTCTGGTTCGGCAATCAAGCTTGGAAAAACATGAATAAAGCCAATCCATCCCCATTATCACATCAAAATCGACCATTCTCAATTCAATAAGATCGGCCACGGTGCCCCGATCACGCAACGTGACAACACAATCCCTTTAAACCCGTGTGGCCAAAATAGACTCACCAACCGGAGTAGATACAGAGAACGGCTCATAAAACCGTTCTGGTTCTATCCCAAACTCCATAGCAATATAAGGTGTGACATATGACAAAGTGGAACCGAGATCAATACGAGCATATTCATCATGAGATTGGACGGTTAATATATATGTGACAACATCTGGAGAAGCCTCTGAATTCTGGCGACCCCTCATAGAATAGAAATGGCCAGATCCTCCCGAACTCTGTGCTCCACCCCTAGCTGCACCACGCCCTGCGGGTGTTGGAGTGCCTCGAGCTGGAGGAGGTGTTATGGATGTAGTAGCTGCAGAATTGGTTGGTTGTGCCATGCCCCTGCCCACACCCTGGCGGGACGAACGACAATCCCTCTGAATGTGACTCCTCAATCCGCATCTGTAGCATATGGGTAGGTCCATGTAGCATATTACTAGGTGCATCTTTCCACACCTAGGGCATGGGAGATTCCTCTGTTGCTGGAATCTACCACCATGACGACCCTACTTATTGGATCCCCTGTTGCCGTGACTGGGCCTGAAACGGCTCCACTGCTGCTGCTGACTGGGCCCTGATGGCGGTGCACTAGCCGAAGACTGAGCAAAGGACTGTGATGGCCCTAACGACCCTCCTCTGAAGGCTGACTTGCCGCCACCAGAAGAACCACCAAAGTTGCTCGTAGACCGGGCCTTATTACTACCCTCTCGCTCTATTCTGTTCCTTAATTTGCGGGTCTCTGTGGCTTGAGTGAATGCCACCATCTTTCCATAGTTCATATCAGAATTCAAGGCAGTTGTTGCAGCCTCATTAATTACCAAGGGACTAAGGCCCTGTACAAATCGGCGAACTCTAGCCTCCATAGTGGGAACCATGTAAATAGCATATTTAGACAGGTACGTGAATCTCATATGGTAATCCCACACACTCAGACTACCTTGCCTCAGGTTCTCAAACTTAGCAGCACGGGCTTCCTTAGTCTCGGCAGGCAATAAATGATCAATGAAGGCATCGGCAAACTTACCCCACCTCGCAGGAGAGCTCCCTTCTCCACGGGACTCCTCCCATAGTTCAAACTAAGAATATGCCGCCTCTTTCAGGCGATAGGAGGCCAATTCCACTGCCTCTGTCTCAGTAGCACGCATGAATCGGAGAGTCTTGTGCATCTCATCAATGAAATCCTGGGGATCTTCCTCTGGGTTAGTACCCGTAAACACTGGAGGATCCAACTGGAGAAACCTGTTCACCCTGGAACCAGTAGAATCCCCTGGCTGACTGGAAGAAGTGGGTGCAACATTTGACCTCTGGGTCTGGGAAGCTACTATTTGAGCCAACATCTGTATGGCTCCCCCAAGATCAACATCAGAAACACCAGAATCAGAAGTTGGAACTGGAGGTAGAACTGGTATATCAGTTGGAGGGACCGTTGCACCCTCAGTAGGTGTAGGGACAGGTGTGGTCTGATCAGTTGTAGTGGAGTCAGGCAGTGTANNNAGGATCCAACTGGAGAAACCTGTTCACCCTGGAACCAGTAGAATCCCCTGGCTGACTGGAAGAAGTGGGTGCAACATTTGACCTCTGGGTCTGGGAAGCTACTATTTGAGCCAACATCTGTATGGCTCCCCCAAGATCAACATCAGAAACACCAGAATCAGAAGTTGGAACTGGAGGTAGAACTGGTATATCAGTTGGAGGGACCGTTGCACCCTCAGTAGGTGTAGGGACAGGTGCGGTCTGATCAGTTATAGTAGAGTCAGGCAGTGTAGTAGCTGGAGGAATATTCTTACTCCTCGGGTGCTCACCCGCATCATCAATTATAGGATCAACTGTCACTCCTAGGGTGACATTGGCTTTTTGGCCAGTTCTTACCTTCTTCTTAGGTGCCATGTACTGCAAATTAGAGCAACTCATGAGTTAAAAAAGGAATAATCTTACAACCAGCTTTATCGCACGATCAAGGACATGAAAGAAGGGTATTATTCCTAAAAGCCCATGTAGCATTCTAATTATAGATGTGGTCGACAACACACCGATAATAAGGACTCTACTAGATACGGCTCAGAGACAACCTAGGACACTTTAAAACCTTAGGCTCTGATACCAAGTTTGTCATGCTCTAAAACCGAGGAGCGTGACCGGCGCTCAACCGAGTGAATCCGACCGAGCAAGCCTGTTAGATTTCATTCTACCCAAACACATCCACGAATAGAGATAATACATATATTCATTAATTAGACGTAAATGTGTTCATGTCTACAATACCAATTCATTTCCAATACTTTCATCATTTTTAAAGTCTCAAATGGACAAGTAATACAACCACAACATAACATAGTTTGTCTTTCCCAGCACCAGTACAAAACCCACACTATGTCTATGGAGCCTCTATAGATAAGGAAGTGTACAATGATAATGTCGGCAACAAGGCCCCAACTATACCTCAAACAGAAAACACAAAGTGCAAAGGATTCATGACCCCGGGATGAAGTGGGGCTCACCAAGTCAACTGGGAAGAAGGTGTACTGCTATNGGCCCCAGCTATACCTTAAACCGAATAGACAAAGTACAAAAGATACATGACCCCGGGATGAAGTAGGGCTCACCAAGTCATTTGGGAAGAAGGTGTACTGCTATCACTGCTAAATATCTCTTGTTGTGGAACCACCTGCATCCATTTAAAGATGCAGCTCCCCTGGAAAAAGGGACGTTAGTACCGTCGAATAGCACTAGTATGTATAACTAAACATCCTCTCAATAGAATGACAAATAATACAAACAAGATTATCATAATATCAATGAAAGCCTTAATCAACATCAAACCTCAATTTAGAATCAAGACAGTGTTCAAATTAATTTCCATATCTCACATTGAGAGATTTTTAGTATCGATATACCATTGTCCACAATACCATTATTCACAAAACCAGTACCATCGTACTCTTAGCATGGAGTCCGATCACGACCCGATCGGCTAGGCCATCTCATTATAGACATCAACCACAATTTCTCTCAATATCAATACCATAGTCTTTAATACAGAGTCTGATCATGACCCGATCGGCTAGGCTATCCATTAGGGACATCGACCACAATTACAATTTCAATTATAATTTCCAGCACAATCACCACCATGTGTGCGGCATGGTGTCTGATCACGACCCGACCGGCTACGTTATCTTATTTGAGACATCAACCTTTTTATATCAATTATCGCATTATGTATTACTTTCACATCTTTTCATTTCATTGGCACTAATAGTCATAATTATAAAATCATTCTTGGCACGTTGGCCATATTCAGTATTTCATGCTCACCTTATCAATTTCAAATATCATTATCATCATCAACAACAAATACAACTCAAATCAAGGTGTGTAGTTCACGTGTGAGCAATTTAGAGTCTAAGACACATAGAGATATTTCACAAAATTTGGCATAATAGCCTTCATTAGAACTTGACTTAAAGTCGAAACATTATTAATGCACAGCCCATATTTTAACACATCCTCAATTGGTAACATAACATGAATAAAGCATTTGGGATGCTTGTTGAACATATATCTTTCAACCCAATCTTACTCAGAATAGCCAGTTTCATAATGAATCACTCGGGACTTACATAATTTACATGAATATCGTGGGATTCAATTCTAAGAGAAGAGTTTAGCCAACATACCTCACTTGAGCTTACGTAAACTCTAAATGTTCCGAAATTCTTAGAAACATCAATCTATTTTATAAATATAACAAATTGCACCAAAATTAGGAAGATGGTCATCGTTCTAGCTCACTTGAGCATTTATCAAACACTAGGTATGTATAAGGTTTCAATGTCCTTTTTATGAAAGATTCCATCATCCCACAACTCAATCTTTACCATTTGTAGCTCAACAATCTTCCTACACCCTTTGATAATATATGCATGTAAAATAAACAATTCTCATGCCCAAAATTTATCTTGCTAGCTACCCATTCTCAGATGATTTCGAGATTAGGGTTTAGGGTGTAGAATCTTACCTCTAGGATGAAGACCTAGTGAGCTTCCCTTCTTAATCTTCCAAAACTTGAGCAAGAATTGAAGAAGTAAATTATTGAAGAACACCTTCTCACTCTAGGGCACTCTCTCTCACTCTAAAATATCAGATTATGTCTCAAAAATGGCCCAAAGAGTGTATTTAACGAAATAGGGTCGGGTTTTAAAAAACCCAAAAATAGAGCTCCGGAACGGTTCTGCGGTCGCATATGCGACCGCATAGTGGTTATGCTGACCGCATATCGGTCACATAATTACTGACAAAATGATCAAAAAACATTGCATGTGTATGCGGTCACTATGCGGTCCGCATAACTGTTATGTGGTCGCATAATGCACCGCATAACATTTATGCGGTCACATAGTCGACCGCATAATTACTTCCAATTGACCCAATTAACTGCCTCACTCTGCGGCCATTATGCGGTCCGTAGAGTGATTCTGCGGTCGTATAATGGACCGCATAAATGCACCTTTTCGTCAAAAATTTTCTTTTACTTTTCGATACATTGTTCAACCCAAAAAGTACGAGTTGCGGCTCGCAAGCTCACCGCGAAGAATTTTTATAATCCTCAAACATGTAAGCCTAGTCCGGCACCATGAAACATTATTTTCTTTGCATATTTTACCGGGATTTACACTTAAGTACTTCGAAATTTTTCGGGGTGTTACAAAGTTTGTCCCTCAATTCCTTCCATTAGGGTATTAGTAACCATAGTTAGACAAGTGTGAATCCTTTCTCCTTGTATTGGGAATACCAGCATCCCCAGAAAACAGACAATGAACACAAAAACCCGGCGATGAGTCCAACCCAGAGAGGTGATAGCAAATTCATCATGATAAAGACAGTAGGACTTGCTGTGCCCATAACGCTCGTAAAGGAATTCGAATGGTATGTAAGACTTCTTCAGGAAGACTAACTCACCATTCCTTCTAAAACCCATCATTTTCAGAAAACCTCGAGAAGTGCGATTTTCCGGTACCAACAGACGAGGGCTGTCCCAGGGAAGCCCAGCAAAGCCTCTTATTTCCTCTAGAAGGGGAGTCATTTCTATGTCACCGAAACGGAAAACAACCCTCTTCTCATCCCAGAACATAGCAGCGGCCTCAATCAGTACATTGTTTGGCTGAATATCTAGCAAAGAAGGTAAATTCTCGAGAATTCTTTTCACATAGTTTTTGTCGCTTGGCAAGAGATTTTCCCACCAATATAGCAACAAAGGTGGGATACTTCAAACCATGTCGAACTTGGGGACTTCGTGCCTCCTTTCTACAAAACAGATATAAGGTTAGCCCTTTCCCCCTCCGGATCCGACTATTTACTCATTAATGATTAGCATATCGACACGTTTTCTCCAAATAATGCACATATCATGATCGTTCCCGTTGGGATTATGAAAACCCCGATGGGCTTTGGACAAGGCTTGCCTTAGGGGGTTATTACGCAGATAGCGTTCTAACCCATACTAGGTTTAGACATGATGCATGCACAGTTAATATCAAAGTGGGGTTTTCTAGAAGAGTCTAGACCGGTACACTCTAGTGGACAACTTGAGAGAGAAAGGCACGGAACCGTCGATTGCACCGTTGATCGACTAGTTTTACCGCAAATAAGCCTTTCCAAATTTAAAAAGGGTAATATAGGAAGAGCGCAGACACTCATCAAGTGTCGTTATGGTATTAATTGCGCACGAGTGGAATATGATGTAGAGCATGCTTTATGCAAAAATAAAACAACACGTTATCAAGTAGTTTGCATGATAAAAGCGATAAATGCAGTATTTAATAAATGTAAAGACAGAAAATAAAGAAAAATAGGGAAGAAGTTAGTTCGTTTAACCAAAAAAAATTGTAATGAAGCAGTAAAGGAGTAAGGGTTGGAAAAGTCATGATATAATAAAATTTAAAAAGTTGGAGCCAGTGGGATGCATATTGTAACCAGATTAAGCGAAGAGTTGCATATGAGTTCACATGAAGGGGAAATAGGGAAGAGGGTGTGCATGTAGCAATAAAAGGGAGAATGGGAGTGGGATGTTCAAGTATCAGCAAAATAATAAAGACACGCTTATCGAGAGAGACTAATTCATATAGACCAAGTTCGCAATGGTAAGAGCCTAAAATATATCCCAAGCAGAGTCGACATGCTATCGCGTCCCTTTCTTTCTTGCGAAATCGGGCTTCGACATGTGACAACTTCTTTTAAAGGAAGGGGTGTTAAAAGAGAGAGTCGCCACCTAACGGATTTAAGGTGCATTAGGGCACCTATTTGCAGATAACTCTGGTTTAACCAGTTGTGTCACCAAAGATCGGGTAAGGGCTCAAATTACCTTGAGGAGAAGGTGTTAGGCACTCCTCGAGGTCCACAATGGTGGGTCCCGTCAAAATCGAATTATATGAATTAGTCTAAGCAAGGAGAAGAGACAAAATTGGGCAAATAAAATAGAATGATTGACTTTAAAACAAAGGTGGGGGTCCTAAGTGTTTTTAGCCGAAAGGATCACCCCGTGCAACATAAATAATACTTCTTAACTCCCTCAATATGGGGTGTTACTCATATTATTCAGCGGGCACAGACTATCATCTCCTGCTACCCGATTACTATCTTTAAGTTGTTTACCTAAAGTGCACTAGTTGATTCTAAATCGTGCCTTATGCGTGCACTACCCATTCCATGCCTATGGTCCAGGAGGCATTTGGACCTCTATCTTGGAGTGGTTTTAGACTTTAACTTAGGTTGCTCAAAAGGAGAAAAAACTAGACGACATGCAAAATAATTTGGACTTTCACGTATAAGCAAATAAAGGCTCAAGTTAGCCTCCGCACTTAAACAACAAACGCACGCAAACTGATTCATATTGACAGTTGCAGATTTTAATAAGTTTACAGAATCCTATAGGCAGGATCTCTATGTGATTCTGTATTTCATAAGCAAGCAGTTTTACAAGCCTTTTCCATTTAATACAATTTTTTACAGCCTACATAGTTGCCTACAATCACAAGAATATATTCAGAACTGCTTAATCGAGTCCTATAGGCATGGTATCTAATAGTGATGATTAGCACAGTGTTGAAGAAACGAGCAAGGCGGTAATTAAGACTGATTCAGACCCGATAGACATGATTTCTATAATTAAAACTAATTTTTAGATCCTATAGGCATGGCATCTAATTTGTAGATTAAGCCGTATGTAAACAGAATCGTATGCGCACATTGAGATATTAATCATTCAATACCCTATAGGCATGGTTTCTAACAGGTAAAAGTAGAACACATTTGGACCAAATAGAGAACCTATAGGCAAGATTTCTAACACACATTTGAGCAAGATAGGATACTTATAGGTAGTATTTCTATAATAACTGAAAAGTAACACATTTTGAGCAAAATAGAATACCTATAGGCATGATTTCTAACACATGGCAACTGAACATGTTTGAGCATAATAACACATTTTAGCTAAGTAACAAACCTATAGGCAGGATTGCTACCCGTTTTAATGCAAGTGTAAGATAAAACCCTTTTCCCACTTTTACTAATACCCCAAAATGTCATTACAAGAATTATTACAGACCCGGAATGAATAGAATAAATTACAAAGTAGAATAGCTATAGGGAGCCTACAACAGGCCCAAAGATAGACCTCGCCAGGCCGGGCCTTCATTCTCATAGTTCATAACAGCCCAAAGCTATATCTTCATGGACATAAGGCAGCCAGGAATTGAGTGATTCACCCCGTGGGCACAAAATAGAGTTGAACATATAGAACCAAGGCCCTAGTGTGTCAGAGTTCCCAAGGGCTTCAAGAACCCAGGGCAGTGCTCACACTAGGGAGGTTAACAGAGACAGTTCAGAGGAAAGATTAGGGACCAAATCCTAGTGTGTCAGAGTTCCCAAGGGCTTCAAGAACCCAGGGCAGTGCTCACACTAGGGAGGTTAACAGAGACAGTTCAGAGGAAAGATTAGGGACCAAATCCTAGTGTGTCAGAGTTCCCAAGGGCTTCAAGAACCCAGGGCAGTGCTCACACTAGGGAGGTTAACAGAGACAGTTCAGAGGAAAGATTAGGGACCAAATCCTAGTGTGTCAGAGTTCCCAAGGGCTTCAAGAACCCAGGGCAGTGCTCACACTAGGGAGGTTAACAGAGACAGTTCAGAGGAAAGATTAGGGACCAAATCCTAGTGTGTCAGAGTTCCCAAGGGCTTCAAGAACCCAGGGCAGTGCTCACACTAGGGAGGTTAACAGAGACAGTTCAGAGGAAAGATTAGGGACCAAATCCTAGTGTGTCAGAGTTCACAAGGGTCTCAAATGAACCCTGAGCAGTTTTCACACTAGGGAGATCAGTGGAAAGAGCCTTGATATCTTTGGCTTTCAGCCGGCTAGGAATAAGGAGTTCAGAATAACATAAATGATAATGAGGAAGAGTGGACAATAGCTGAGGGACAGAACTGAAGGGTACAAAAAATAGTCAAGTTGGGCACATAAAGCAAATAATCAAACAGGCTTTAGGTTTTAAGAACACCTTTAGCAAGATTTAGAAGAACAAGTTCAACACCTAGTGCATAAGTAGTTACACATTAACAAACAGGTTTGCAGGATTGGAGTACACATGCTCATAACAGGGAAAAGGTCCAAATTATGTTAAGTACAGATGCTAGTGTCACAAGATAGCCATGTTAACTTCACATCAAGTAGCAGAACATCATTATAGAGATTCTAAACATAAAGGGAAGATAAACTCATGTCATACAGTATGTGTAAGCATTCAAATCTGACCTAATAGACCAATTAATCTAAAGGAAGTTCAAATTATGCATATGGAGCATATTCGAATAACAGAATGGACAACCTTAAGCAAGATTGAACACCAAAGAGATGACAAACAGTAACACATTGGCTAAACGAAATTAAGAGAATCTTGATTACTCGAAATAGGCTTAGGCATGTTTCAGATTACCAACATAATGAAGTGAAGATTAGAGAGACCAAAAATTAAAGTAAAGCAATCAGGATTGCATACAAGAATAGCCCAGAAAACACATTAAACTACAATCTTCAGAAGCGAAAACATATGCAAATGACAGGTAAATAGGAATGAAGTGACAAAAGTTCCACAACTCACCAGTTAAGCGAAAACCAAGAAAGAACAAAGTCCACAGTAGCAAGAACCCAGAATTTTTGGCCTTGGCTTTCAGCCGGCCAGGAACCAGAATATAGAACAAGAGTATCTAGAGAACAAAGAGCGATAAATTCAGTTTTTAAGTAAACATTAACGATTCAAGTCTGTCTCAAAGGGGAATGGAGAGGGGTTTATATAGTAGTAGAAATTAACATCCAAACAAGGAAAATCATCAATCAAACACGAGAAAGGAAAGAAATCGAAATCAATAAGGAAAAGAGAAGATTTCATAACCCTAATTTTAGGTAAAGTACGCAAATAGGCAGAAATCTAAAATAAATAAAAGGTAAAAATCACATGCTTCATAGAATAAGATGAACATAGACAGAAATACCTTTTAAAATCAAAGAATCGAACCTGATTTGGTTTGATTTAAAAGAATCTGAAACCCTAATTTTAGGGTGAGTAGGAATCACAGAAATACACAGAGATTCATACCATAAAAGAACAAGAATGAACATAGATGGAAAAGGTCAAGGAACTGAACCAGCTTTGGTTCGAAGTTGATGAGATCTGCTTGCCATGTTTAGGCAAGTGGTATATAGAAGGTTCCAGTACCAGGGGAAAGTAGAATATGGCAAGAAACAGCTATGTAATCCCTTGTCCGGTGGGATTAGGAGAGAAAATTGGGGGAAAGACGGCTAGGATTTGAGAGATGAGAGATGAGAGGATTCAAGGGCGGAGGGCGGTGAGGAATTATTTAGGGTTAGAGGGTTTGGGTATAATTAAAAAGGGAGGGTGTAATGTGGGCCGTTGATCTCAGAGATCAACGGCCACGATTTAAAAGGGTTTTGGGTCAGGTGGTTAAACGGGTCAAGATCGGGTATGGGTTGGGTTAATTGGTCTTGAGCCAGGGGTAATTGGGCTATGTTTGGGTAGTTAGGTCCGAAATTTGAAGGAATTTAGGGTTATATTTTAAATACCCAATTTTAACAAATAAATAATTTAGAAAAACATAATAAATAAAAAAACAAAATATAATTTGTGCATTAAAGTGATGAAAATAATTATTTAATATTATAAAAATATAAAAAGTTATTTTCTGTATAAATAATATAATTATACATGCATATGGGCTATTATTGCAATATGTGCAATTTAGCCCTGAAAAATACAAATGTAATTATAAGAAATGCCCTGAAAATATTTAAAACCTCATATTGGTATAAATTATAAGTTTAGATGATTAAATCATCATAAAAATAATTTGGAGGGTAATTATTAGATATTTATATAATAACAAATGCAGAAATAAATTGATTTAAAGCCTTTAAAAATTATGAAAAATGCTTGTATATGCTTATAAACTAAATGATGATGCATACGTACTATTTTGAAAATATATATATATATATATATATTTGAAAAAATTAGGAAAAATTTGGGTATCAACACTAGTCCTTGGGAAATTCTTGTATAAAAGCAGTTGTATTTTTATTTCTTTTCATAATAAATCTCATTTAAATTGGTTAGTTGTTAATTGGATTACCTGATGGGTTGTTTTAGGTGTCATTACGACTAGGTGGATTTTGGGTCGTGACAGAAAAATATATCCAATTATTAAACAATAACTAAGAAAATATTTAAAAATATAAATGTGTGAGAAATAGAAAGAAAAATGGTTGGTAAGAGACAATACCACTAATGATTCTACAAACATAAAGATCTAAAAGTGAAATGTCAAATCAATCATTTTACTCTTTGAAAAAAAAATTTATGGAGGATAAAATTATAATTTAAGATTAAATCTTCAAAACAAGAGATGAACTAATATTAAGATTTCGAATCAACATAAAATAAATTATTTTTTGTGTTAAGACCAAATAATTAAATCTTTCAATTAATTATTTAGCAAGAGAATCCAATTCAATTATTTTTTAAATTTATCATACGAGTAAAATTATTTTTCAAGTTAATAAAAATCTTAGGGTACATAAATTTATTCCATAAAAAGAGCGTTAGAGATTAAAAAAATTAGAACACAAAGTAAAAAAATATTATTATAGTATTACGAATCAAACGGCCACACAAGTATATGTTGAAGCACAATCAAAGCTAAATCCTAAACAAGAACAAGCTTTCAAGACTATATTATAAAGAGTCGACTCTTATAGCGGGATTATCCTTTGTAGATGCTTCTAGCGGAATCAAAATAATATTTTTATGTCATACATTACTTGCAAATGTCAAATCAAGAGGCATGATACTGTTAGCAATAATAACAAATGGTGTACCGCCAACGATTTTATTTTGAGGCCACTCACTTTAGATTTGATATATCTCTTCAAACAACTAAAATAACCATCATAAATATATCAAAGCAGAGCAACAATGCTAAATTCATAAGAAAAGCAAAATTGATAATATGGGATGAAGCGCTTATGGCTAAGTGTTAAATGATCGAAACAATTGCCCCTGGAGATATATCGAATACCAGTGAACCATTTGTGAAAATCTAATGACTTAGAAGATAATTTCTGTCAAGTACTATTAATAGTTACAAAATCGACAAAGGGAGAGACCGTAAAAACTAGCTTGCCAAAATTATACTTGTGGCCTCAAATGAAAAAGATTCAACTGACAAAAAATATAAAGTAAGAACAAATCCAGTATTCAGTAACATCTTGCTTCGTGTCAGAAACGAAGAAGGGCATCTAATAAAGATGATTTGGCTCTTCCAGAATATTTGGTTATCAATCCCAATTGTAATAGTAGTGCATTTAATAAGAAAAATACTTATATCAATAGATTAAAATGCAATTTGTGAAAATTGCATGATAGAAATTAAAAATCTATCTTAGTTAGCAGAAATGAAAATGTTGATCAACTAAATAATAGGTTGATTGCGAAATTTTATGGTAAAAATAAGATATTTTTCAGTTTTTGACTCAGCTGAATATGATCCCAACAATTACTACTAAGAAGAATACTTAAATACTTTAATACCAAATGGCATTCTACCACACAGGTTTGTTGTCAAGTTTATTTTTTCTTATGTATGTCAGTATTACCGTATATGTAATAGACTAAGTTAACATTGATCTTCCATTGCATATAGATTGATTTTGAAGAAAACTATCTACATCATGCTACTGAAAAACTTAGATTCGCTGAATAGTTTATGTAATAGCACATAGATGGTATATAGAAGTTTTGACAATAACGTCATACATGCAAAAATTATGATACTGGTCAATGTTCTTCTAAGTATATTTTTATCCCCGAATTCAACTTTCGTCTTTCGAAACTAAAGAATATCCTTTTAAATTTGTGTGAAAATACTTTTCGGTATGTTTATGTTTTGCAATTATAATAAATAAAGCACAAGGACAAACATCCTAAATATTGAACTATATTTATCGCAATATGTTTTCTTGCACGAACAACTATATGTTACATTTTCAAGAGGAGTATCAATATCGACAATAAGAGTTCTGGTTATGGCAGAGCAACCAAAGCATTAGAAGGAAACATACACAAAAAAATCATCTACAAAGAAGTGTTCGGTAAGATACCATCAAATTAAATACTTTTAAATTATAATACGTAATTATCTAACTAACATGATTAAATTGATCATTTGTGTAAGTTCTGATGATGTCCTTATATTTTGAATTCACGTATTATGCTAATGTAATAATACTTTTTGGTTTTAAGATGATTTAAATGGTTAAACCATCACGTGTCATTATTAACGTGCAACGCACGTTCATAGATATTAGTAACCATAAAAATATCATAGCATGTATATGACCCAAGTTCTAAGAGTACCGTTAGTATGTGTAAAATCTCTTCTTTTCTTGCTTAAGCTTCACGATCCATTCAAATATCATCATATAAAATAAAATCGAGGAGTAATAAGAAATATTTCTTAGTAGTTAATCTTACAAAAATATTCAAAAATTGAAGAAAATCAATTTTGAACTTCAATTTCTATTCAAACAAATATATGAAGAGAATATTTATCTCTCTTATTTAACTGGAGTTTCTATAACGTACATTATTACTAAAGAAGAAAGAGATTTCTTAATACTAATCACACAATATAATTCAAAAGTTGAACAAAATTAAATTTTAAAACTTTAAATTATGTTCTAACACTTGTCTTTTTTTTTTTTGAATTGATTAACACTTGTCTTTTTTATTTAACTGGATTTTTGATTTGTGTATTAATTATTCAACAAATTTCAAGAAATGCAAACTAAATTCTCCATATTAGTGATTGATTTAACAACCTTTTCCGGAGCAACATACGCAAATGTTGTTTAAACCTATTTCTTCATGACTACAGACCTAATAACAACAACAACAACAACCCAGTATAATCCCACTAGTGGGGTCTGGGGAGGGTAGTGTGTACGCAGACCTTACCCCTACCCTGGGGTAGAGAGGCTGTTTCCAAATGACCCTCGGCATCCTTCCCTCCAAGAACTCCCCACCTTGCTCTTGGGGTGACTCGAACTCACAACCTCTTGGTTGGAAGTGGAGGGTGCTTACCATCAGAGCAACCTACTAGATATAGATTAGGGTGCTTACCAACAGACCTAATCTATATCTATAATTAACAATGACCTTGGAGAAACGCATGCAGTGAATGAAAATTCATTTCCGTTCTCTTGTTTTAATGGAAATTTATTTTGATGAAATTTACTCTTTTGATAAATCTATTCAAATCGAAGAGCTGGCCCTGTTGGTACGACACCCTTCTTCAAAAAAAAAGACAGCAAATATACTTATTTACCATCAAATGGAGTAAATTAAGGTGGGGTCACTGATTCAGCAAACTGCCCACACGTGCTCGCGGAATATGTGTAGCTGTTTTGGGCCTTGAAAATGGCTTAGAAGTTCCGTTTATTTACTAAACTGTGTGGTGGCATTTAGCGTAATAATATGCAAATGCAATGGCAAATATGTTTGTTTGAAGCAGGGATATCAACGAAGAGGAGCCTGCTTCACCTGTTTCTACGGCTCTTCTTATATAGGAGAAGGAGAACTAGGTAGGCTTGGCCCGTGCCAGCATGGGCCCAATATTTATAAAAACTTATTTTGAGGTCCAATATTGTTATCGGCTGGATATTATTCACATAATATTTTGGAACAAAATATCCACTAACGGATGTTCTATTGTTGGCAAGCGATACATTATTTACATCCATAAAAGTATAAAGTGTCACATTCTTTACATCATATGTCGGAGAATCATTTACATTCTAATACTATTTACATATTGGCAAACAGTGATGCTTTTTCCATACGGTATTTAGTCTTCTTCTTTACAGTTTTTGACTGAAAATACCTGTACAGTTATAAAGTAATGATCAATTGTCAGTGTCATATCTCAAACAAAGGAGCGAAGTAAGACGATAAAGATTTTCCAACATATATAGAGGAAATTTTAAAATTTCAAGGTAGAAGAAAGCACACAAACCTAATGGGCCAACATCAAATTTCTCCTAACTATGTTAATAAATTACTATTATTATTTTAACATTAACATATTTTTCATGCAAATGAGATGAAAGTTTTGACAAATTTCTCTTTCTAAAAAGGACACAATCAAATGCATAAAGAGAAAGCACTCTCATGAATCACAACATATTCAAGTCGTGTAAATTTTGAATTCCGTATGCCTAACATAATATGGAAAGAAAAGGCTTAGTAATTTGAGAGAATAATTCATAACGGAGCATGTAAAATGTACTACTTCTTACTATAACTTAACATACTCTCTAGTATCAATAGTTATACCAGATCTGAGAGTTGGACAGCGTAAAATATAACTCGTCTATGTCATGACTCATTCAAGCAGAGACAAATACCAAACGCTTTGAAAGAAATCAGCTATTATATTAGTTCATCCTTACCTATTTATCAAAACGACAACTATAAGTTATCCTTGATTTCAAAAACCCGCTTAATTAAAATTTAGCATGTTTCAAAAATTCCGATATTTATAAGGTAATATTTGCCTGTAAACAGATGATATGACCTGAAGCACTCCAAGATCCCGACGCTAGTGAGCCATAGGCTAAAGCTATTATGATCCTATGGGCACCACAGTCAGTCTAGCATTGGGAAAAAATGTCTAACACTTGAGATTAAATCCAATTTACTTCAAAAATAATAACATATTTGGCAGTCACCAAGGAGA
Source organism: Nicotiana otophora (assembly GCA_000715115.1). Lineage (NCBI taxonomy): Eukaryota > Viridiplantae > Streptophyta > Magnoliopsida > Solanales > Solanaceae > Nicotiana > Nicotiana otophora. Next base: position 80,718 of record AWOL01S0025599.1, read on the forward strand.
TTTAAGAAGCTCGAGTTTAAAGCCAGAGAACACAACACTTCTATTCTATGCGTAATAAAAGAGAGACTCAAATTTCTACACACCTCGACATAGCTTTCGCTGTCCAGGATGAACTTGTGGTAATGTCAGCAGGTCGGTCGGACAATCAGATCACTAGCCTTAATCCAAAGATCATCCGTGTCTCTTATATCAAGATATGCACTCATTCAAGACAGTAGCGCTCAATGTAGAAATGTTTCGACTTCTGCTCATAGTTGCCATCTTCTCGTGGCACAATTCTGCAATCCTTCAACACAAAAAAACGATAGTACTTAAAAAATGATGCAACTCATAATAAATAGCTGGTAAAGAAACAGAGTTTAAAATGAACCCAAATATTACAAATTTACAATCTTCGAACATGATAACCATAGGATACACACAGATCATGCGCGCGTTATTGGGAGCTCTGGCCAAACTACATTTAAGTTGATAGACTCGAGGAACTAAGAAACTGAAGTAGCAAGTTTTGATTTTTTTGTGTGGTGATGAGTTATTTTTGAGCTTCTAATATAATACATTATTACTATTGCTGAATCTTGACATTTCTAAAGAGCAAATGTATATTGTGTCACAACCCAAAATCCACTAAAGGTCATTATGGTGCCTAACGCCGCCGTCAGGCAAGCCAACGGTAATTTACCACTTTAATTACTCATTTTAATATCTAGAAATCATAATTTTCCGTAATTGTACAGTATAAAATATAGTTTACAGAGTGAATAAAAAAAATATCTACACGAACCTCAATAATGAGTAACCCGAAGGAACCCCCAAAACCCGGTGTCACAAGTGCATGAGCATTTTCTAAAGAGTACATTAATATTACAACATCTGTCCCGAATGTAATAAGACAGAATAAAATAAATAATACAATGGAGACTCGGTGCACTGCGATGCGTGGCCTGGAATGCAGCTCACATAAAGTCTCCTCAACTGGTGCGCCTACGCGCCAAGGTGATCATCAATGAACCTGTCAGATCCTGCACATTTAATGCAGAAGTGCAGCATGAATACGTAAACCAACGTGTACCCAGTAAGTATCTAGCCTAACCCCGGAGAAGTAGTGACGAGGGGTCAACATCGACACTGTAACGACCCGGCCGATCGTTTTGAGTATTACAGCCATGTTCCCCCATTTACTGCTCAATTTATGCTTTAAAGTTGTTATATGACTTGTCAGGGTAATTGGTTCGGGTCCGGTGAGGTTTTGAAATGAATTGAGACAGTTAGTCTCCAAGATGAAACTTAAGTTGAAAAGGTTGACGGATGTTTACTTATGTGTAAACGACCCTGGAATAGAATTTTGATGATTCCAATAGCTCCGTATGGTGATTTTGGACTTAGGAGTGTATCCGAAAAATTATTTGGAAGTCCGTAGTTAAATTAGGTTTGAAATGGCGAAAGTAGGAAATTTAAGTTTGGAAGTTTGACCGAGTAGTTGACTTTTTGATATCGGGGTCGGAATCCAGTTCTGCAAATTTTCTTAGGTCTGTTATGTCATTTATGACTTGTATGCAAGATTTGAGATTTGGAGGTCGAGTTGACGTCGGAATTTGGTAAATTTGGTATGGCTGGACTCGTGGTTGAATGGGCGTTCATATTTTGTAACTTTTGTCGGCTTCCGAAACGTGGGCCCCACGGGCGATTTTTGAGTTGAATTTCGGATTTTATTGAAAACTTAGTATTTTCACATGAAATTAATTCCAATAATTTGTATTGACTGAATCGAATTAATTGTGACTAGATACGAGGCTTTCGGAAGCCAATTCGCGAGGCAAAGGCATAGCGGAGTAAAGAATTACACGGTTTGAGGTAAGTAACACTTCTAAACTTGGCTCTGAGGGTATAAATCCATAAATTGCATGTGATGTGAATTGTTGGAGATGACGCACATGCTAGGTGACGAGCGTGTGGGTGTGCACCATAGAAACTATGACTTAAATAAATTCTGGGGAGTTGTAAAATTGAATTATCTGCATATTCTCCTCGTGTTAGAGGAATTGAGCTGAGACTTACATTAAAGATCATGTTTAGGCTACGTGCCGATATTTTAGGACCATAAGGTCGTGTTGCTATTGAATTTAATTGTTGAAAAAAAATATACATTTCATATTCAGTCATGTTCATCCATTGTGAGGATATTTATAGGATCGAGCTGCGCGCCGCAGCAGGCCATATCGGCTTTATATATATTATTATTATGTGGATCGGAGTTGCCCGCCTGCAGTAGGCCATATAGAATTTATTATTATATGGATCGGGGTTGCCCGCGTGCACCAGGCCATATCGGCTTTATATCACGCTTGGGCTGAAGGAGCGCCTCCGGAGTCTGCACCCCCCACAGTGATCGTAGACGATTTATATTTGGGATGGACTTCCCAGGGCATGGACTTGCCTTACTTATTTATATATGTTCGGTATGGACTTCCCAGGGCATGCTTGCCTTACTTATTTATATATGATCGGTATGGACTTCCCAGGGCATGGACTTGCCTTATTTATTTATGATTGTGATGAATTTTTCCTGGACATGGATCTTGTCCGAGTCATTTATATTTGGGGATAAATTTACCTCTGGGCTGGATTGGCCTTGTAAGGTACTGAGTCACTAACTGGAAGTTGATGTGTATATATATATATGGGATGGATCTTCCCTGGGCTGGATTGGCCATATACAGTACTGAGTTTAACTGTTGAACTTGAAAGCATGCCTACATTTCTGTACTGTTATTTCTATACTGTATTGTACCTGTTGAGCTCGTCACTACTTTCAGCCCAAAGGTTAGTCTTGTTACTTATTGAGTTGGCTGTACTCATAGTACACTAGTCTTGTTACTTATTGAGTTGGTTGTACTCATAGTACACTTTGCACCTCGTGTGCAGATCCAGGTGCTTCTGGACACGGCGACTGTTAGATCTCAGAGTGTTATCGGTTGGAGACTATCAAGGTAGCTTATTGACTCTCTCTTCCTTTCAGTTATTGTATTGTTCTATATTTTCAGACATTGTTTTTATCAGTCAGACTTGTTATCATTTAGATGCTCATGAACTCAGTGAGACCGGATTTTTGGAGTGTTTTGTATCTGTAATCGTGAGGTTTTTCTATGGAATTTAAATATTATATTTTCAAACTCAAAAGAAATTGTGATTTTATTGAGGTTGTCGGCTTGCCTAGTATTGAGATAGGCACCATCACGACATGCGGATTTTGGGTCATTATAAGTTGGTATCAGAGCCTAGGTTACATAGGTCTCACGAGTCATGAGCAAGTGTCTAGTAGAGTCTTGCGGATCGGTATAATGACGTCCATACTTATCTTCGAGAGGCTACAGGGTATTTTAGGATAAACTTCCCATATTTCTCTCCATATCGTGGGGAAATATAACTCTTTGAATTCCTTCCACGCATTCGTATGCGCATGTGAGCGCTCGGTATCAGTTGTGCATCGCCGGCTTGTGATTCCATGAATGAGGTTCGAGATATGTATTCTGTGTTTTGGTGATGGGCCAGTCTGGAGGACTTGAGGCCAGGTTTAGGCCGCAGCTTAGGCTCGGTAGCTTCAGTTGTGTGAAGTTGTACATTTGGACTCATATGTCCGGAAGTGTCCCTATGAGTGGAATTTGTGGCTCGATGAGCGGTGAAATGACCATATGATGAGTATGATGTGACTGCGGAATGTGTCCAGATGGTTCGGATATGACGGGATCAGTTTGTTGGGATGTAAAAAGGACTATTGGGTGCTTTATTTCTATCTTGATGTGACGTATAGTCTCGAGTTATGAGTGTGTTGAAAGATTTTTTTTATGTTGTTTAATTGTGGAACGAAGTAGATATTTCATGTCTTGTGGTGAGTTCAGATCGAGGGAGATTAAGTGATTGCATAGTAATTGTGACTGCGGAAGGGCGTATCAAGATGCCAATTTTAGGCTAAGCAAGTGGGTTATCTCCTGCGAAGTAATTTACGGATGTATGGTCCTTACAGTATTGTGTGGAGAATTTCTTTTCTACCATCAGGTTCTATGTGTGGAGATTTGAATTTGAAATGGTCAAGGAAATCGACCTGACCGTCACGAGAATGAAGGCGAGCTTAGTAGATGATTTGAGGTATTTTATGGTTTGTGTTACCTGAGGTTGTGAAGAATTTTTGTTGAACTGACTGCAGTATTATGACAGTAATAGAGTATGAGTATGGTGAGTTATCAGATGTTTTGTTACATGGCTTTGAGCCAAGTGGGGGAGTCTGCTATCTACGATTTGATTGCACGATTATGTGTTGTATTGGTTTTGGTCCGAGGCATACTTGTGGATTAGCTATGACTTGTAGAGGTTGAGATGGGGGATGAGTCGAGTAAAACAATTCCTGGATACGGGTTATATTGCACTTTATGAGTATATAAAAACCATGGGAGGAATGAGTTGTTATTTGCGAAGTATGTAGTGCGCACGGAGTATGAACTTGATCGGTGGTGTTAAGGCAGGTTTACTTCTTTGAGTGTTGTTGTGCTAATGGGGCACGTGTCTTTCGGCCTGTTTGGGTGGTGCAATTTAGATTTGAGCAAAGTGGGTGACTCACGAGAAGGTTCTAATGGGTTCAAAATTTATATATAGCAATTGAGAATTTTTCCGGACTTGTGTATGGATAAAATCTAAGATTTGCATTTGATGGTGCCGGGACTTGCGGTAATTCTGTATGACTATGGATTCTACATTCTAGTATAAGAAAGGTAAAATAACAATTTTAAATTCACATAAGGTATTTTCAGAGTGGGCGTTTCGGTTGTGGTACTTATGGGGGTAGTTAAGAAGAATACAGTGGTTTATGGGCCTTAGGGCAGTGTCGTTTTATGTTAGGATGTCTTGTAGTTAGCTTTGGGTAAGGATCGTAGTGTTCTGACAAGGAGAAGTGTCAGCTTGAGGGTAATTCAGAAGAAACTCGGAGAAAATAGGATAACTGGGTAGTAGGCTAGACCAGTATAGTAATGGTATGCTCGGCTCTTTTGGGTAATTATGATGTGGTGAGGCTCTACAGATGTTTTGGTGGCAATATTCTTGGGTTTAGTGACCTATGTGGCTTGGTCGAGTTAGAGTAATTCAGTTCTGATAGCTTGGTTATGTGCAAATGGATTTCAAAGTGTTCTTGATGGTTTCTACCATGGTTTGAACCGGATATTTTCTACCGGTGTGGGGAACGTGTTGTGTATTGTGATTTCCTCCTGGAAAGAAGTAAGAGAAAGGTTTCTAACTAACCGAGTATGTAATTTGTTGGTGACTCAGAGTTTATAATGAGATTCTCGTGCTTTTCACATGATAGATGTGGTGTGTCGTGCGAGATTTAGATTTACATGTACAAGGTGGCAGTTCATTCTTGAAAGGAAGATCCCAAATTTTGGACAACATGGTCAGTTTCAGATATTTAGATGAATGTTATAACTGCTCGGTAATCCCTGAGAGGGGTGCGCATTGTGTTTTGACTTACGGATGTTCATTGGTATTGCGGTACTCACCTGGTCGATAGACTGCTGATATTCAAATTATTGCTATGTGGCACGGAAGAATTTTGAAAGTATTCCTAGTAGGAGGATCGTGCATGAAAGATGTGTTAGTCATTCGAGTGCCGGAGTTGGGACCGGTTACGGTGATTCATGTGTACTACGAATTTGGAGACTGGGAGTTCTCAGAAGCATATTGTTTTAGGGTTGCGGCCTGTTTGAGGTGAGTATTTTATTTAAACTCAGTGGAGGCACTAGTTGCTTTAATTATTTGTGATAGCTACGCACTATGAGTGCGCATATATGTGAGGTTTGAGCCCATATGCGGGCATCGGGGCAAGTATTCATACTCGGAAGAATGCTTAGGCTATGATATGCCTAGAGTTGACTGTTAAGCGTAAAGTTATAACGTTTCTCGTATTCGTACCTTTGTTGAGAACTATCTAGGCTATACTTGAGGTTACAAAGAGGCTAATTCCCTGAATAATTTGGGTAGTTATTATTCCTGCGTTAACTTGCCGATTTGAGTTGTGATAGTACGCTTTGCACATGCCTACTCTATGGCATGTTATTTATACCAGTCCAGGAGCATGTGAATTTTGTTTCAGTTATCATATACATGTGTACTTATTTGATTGCTCTTGTATGATATGCTTGGACTGGAGGCCTGTGACCATGCAGGGCAATTGATATTATTAGTACGTGAGTTATCCGTGCGGGTCCAGACATTTATGTTATTAGCACGTGAGTTGTCCGTGCGGGTCCAGATATTGATACTATAGCACATGAGTTGTCCGTGTGGTTGATGTTAATGTGAGCTCTAGAAGAGCCGGTTACCGTTATTACATTCGTGTGTCTTGGTTCTACTATATATGATGAGCTTATAGCATTGCAGTTGTGGTGGTGCTTGTTGAACTTGTAATACGTTTCTCTTCTTTGAGACATTTTTCATTTTTGGGTACACGGATTGCGCATTTTGTGGCTTGAGTTATATTGGTGGGGCGTGTCTGTGAAATAGTTGTGTTTGATAATATAAGGTCATCAAACCTAAAATGGGTACTACCAGGTTTGATTACGGTATATTCGGGAGGATAATATTGAAAGTCGGTTTAGAAAGTGATTATGGTTCTTGTTGGGGCGAGAAAGCTCCATGACTTGTTGACCTGAGGAGTGGTTATGAGATTCCACGTGTTTCTTTCATTATCAACAGTGTACGAAGGTTTTGGAACGAATTTTTGTTTGGTATGGGGTTTAATACTAGTACCGGGTTAGTTTTGAGTAGTTACTGTGATCGTAAATGGTGCTGCGAGATTGCGAGTTGTGTAGTATGTTATGTGACTATACTTGGGGTTATGGTTATGACTTGCTTGTCCAGACTAATACAGTGTGTAATTGTGAGATTCGGATCTTGTAAGAAATTCTGGATGTTGGAAATTAGGTTCTAAGTTTTTGGGCTAAAGTTAAATTAATGACTTTCAGTTATGTTGTGTTGTCAGGCCTACATAGAATAGAGTGATGTGGGATCACCCCCGGGTATGTGCATGGTAAGGTGGAATAGTGATTTAAAGGCTTAGGAACAACTCTCGGCACGTTCGAGGACGAACGCATGTTTAAGTAGGGAAGAATAGGAATAGTGATTTAAAGGCTTAGGAACAACTCTTGGCACGTTCGAGGACGAACGCATGTTTAAGTGGGGGAGAATGTAACGACCCAGCTGGTCGTTTTGAGTATTAGATCTTTGTTACCCCATTTACTGCTCAATTTATGCTTTAAAGTTGTTATATGATTTGCCGGGGTAATTGGTTCGGGTCCAGTGAGGTTTTGAAATGAATTGAGACACTTAGTCTCCAATATGAAACTTAAGTTGAAAAGGTTGACTAGATGTTTACTTATGTGTAAACGACCCCGGAATAGAATTTTGATGATTCCAATACCTCCGTATGGTGATTTTGGACTTAGGAGTGTGTCCGGAAAATTATTTGGAAGTCCGTAGTTAAATTAGGCTTGAAATGGCGAAAGTAGGAAATTTAAGTTTGGAAGTTTGACCGGGAAGTTAACTTTTTTATATCGGGGTCGGAATCCAGTTCTAGAAATTTTCTTAGGTCTGATATGTCATTTATGACTTGTTTGCAAGATTTGAGATTTGGAGGTCGAGTTGATGTCGGAATTTGGTAAATTTGGTATGGTTGGACTCGTGGTTGAATGGACGTTCATATTTTGTAACTTTTGTCGGGTTCCGAGACGTGGGCCCCACAAGCGATTTTTGAGTTAAATTTCGAATATAATTTGTATTGACTGAATCGAATTAATTGTGACTAGATACGAGGCTTTCGGAGGCCAATTTGCGAGGCAAAGGCATAGCAGAGTAAAGAATTACACGATTTGAGGTAAGTAACCTTCTAAACTTGGTTCTGAGGGTATAAATCCCTGAATTACGTGTGATGTGAATTGTTGGAGATGACACACATGCTAGGTAACAAGCGTGTGGGCATGCACCATAGAAACTGTGACTTAAATAAATTCTGGGGAGTTGTAAAATTGAAGAATCATGTTATTATCCGCATATTCTCCTCGTGTTAGAGGAATTGAGCTGAGACTTGTATTAAAGATCATGTTTAGGCTACGTGCTGATATTTTGGGACCATAGGGTCGTGTTGCTGTTGAATTTAATTGTTTTAAAAAAATATACATTTCATACTCATTCATGTTCATCCATTGTAAGGATATTTATGGGATCGAGCTGCGCGCCGCAGCAGGCCATAAAGCTTTACATATATTATTATTATGTGGATCGGGGTTGCCCGCCTACAGCAGGCCATATCAGCTTTATATCACGCTTGGGCTGAAGGAGCCCCTCTAGAGTCTGCACCCCCCACAGTGAGCGTAGATGATTTATATTCGGGATGAACTTCCAGGGCATGGACCTGTCTTACTTATTTATAGATGTTTGGGATGGACTTCCCAGGACAAGGACTTGCCTTATTTATTTATGATTGTGATGAATTTTTCCTGGACATGGATCTTGTCCGAGTCATTTATATTTGGGGATAAATTTACCCCTGGGCTGGATTGGCCTTGTACGATACTGAGTCACTGACTGGAAGTTGATGTATATATATATATAGGATGGATCTTCCCTCGGCTGGATTGGCCATATACAGTACTGAGTTTAACTGTTGAACTTGAAAGCATGCCTATATTTCTGTACTGTTATTTCTATACTGGATTGTACTTGCTGAGCTCGTCACTACTTTCAGCCCAAAGGTTAATCTTGTTACTTATTGAGTTGGTAGTACTCATACTACACTTTGCACCTCGTGTGCAGATCCAGGTGCTTCCGGACACGGTGACTGTTAGATCTCAGAGTGTTATCAGTTGAAGACTATCAAAGTAGCTGCCCGGCGTCCGCTGACCTTGACTCTCTCTTCCTTTCAGTTATTGTACTGTTCTATATTTTCAGACAGTGTTTTTATCAGTCAGACTTGTTATCATTTAGATGCTCATGTACTCAGTGATACCGAGTTTTGGAAGTGTTTTGTATCTGTAATCGTGAGGTTTTTCTATGGAATTTAAATATTATGTTTTCAAACTCAAAAGAAATTGTGGTTTTATTGAGGTTGTCGGCTTGCCTAGTATTGAGATAGGCGGCATCACGACATGTGGATTTTGGGTCGTGACAGACACTTACTAGAGGTCCAAGTAAGTAATATAATAATCCATAACATGTATGAAGTGCACAACAATAGTGTAGTAAATATGTAAATTTCAAAAGTTTGCAATTATTTCCTTTAAAGTATGAATTTCTCAATCTTGTATTCTATCTTAATATTTCCGAAAGTTGTCAAGTGTCATCATCAAACAAACCCGGAGTACCATATAAAATGTTGGACATCAGTAGAGAGGTTAACACGTGAATATTCGGGCTACAAGCGATATAACGCACGATTCTGCCGAGGACATTCGGCCCGATCCGGAATAATGTGTACACTGTCGAGGGTCGAGCGGCACAAACCATAGATGCACCTATATATTGCCGAGGCGTTCGGCCCGCTCCACAAGAAAAGGAAGGAAGTTACCGAATTACGAGACACGTGTTTACAATAACGTATGTGGGTACAAAATGGATATAAGCTTTACCGTTTCTCAGATAACTTACCCACAACTCAAAGTATTGAGGCTTGGCCTAATATACATATAATTACTTCTAAATCAATTTCATTTATAACTTCGATTAATTAATGTCAGCAACATATGTTCAAATAATTCAAATATATCAGGATAAGATCCTAGGTCTACCCGGACATAAACATGCTATAGCTACGTACGGACTCTCGTCACCTCGTGCGTACGTAGCACCCATAACTAGTTGCACATAACAATAAATATCACCTAGGGGGTAGTTTCCCCCTCACAAGGTTAGACAGAAGACTTACCTCGCTCCGAAGTTCCAAAAACCGGCTCCAAGGCCTCTCTAACACCTCAACCAAAGCCCGTCGATCCAAAACTATTCAAACAATGTGCAAACCAATCAAAAGGTACTCTAATACCCAAAATTAATAAATTTAAACAAATTCCCAACTCCGCTCGAAAAGTCTAAAAATCGACCCTCGGGCCCACGTGCCCGGATTCCGAAATTTTTTGAAGATAATCATTACCCATAACCCTACAAACTCAAATATATAATTTATTCTCAATTCATGCCCAATTTCGTGGTCAAAATTCAAAAATATCAATTCTAGGATTTCTACCAAAAACCTCACAATTTCTACTAATTTCCATGTTTAAATCCTAATACCAACTATGTATTTAACTTGTAATAGGTGGAAATCACTTACCTTGTGTTGCTTGATGAAAATCTCCCCTTGAAGCTCTCAAAAATCGCCCCAACCAAGTAAAAATGAATGAAAATGGGCCAAATCCCGCTTTTAAAAGAACCCCTCTACCCAGACGACTTTCCGCACCTGCGGATCACCAGCCGCACCTGCAGAAAATACGTCGCAAGTGCGGTTCCCTCCAAGACAAGTGAAAATCCGCTTCTGCGGACCACTCTTCACTTCTGCGCGACCGCATGTGCGTATACCCCTCTGCTTCTGCGACCCGGCTGCCCCTCTCGTTTGCCGCTTCTGCGGAGCACCCAACGCATCTGCGGGCTCGCAGATGCGAAAATACACTCGCATATACGGCCATCCCAGCTTAGTCCAAAGGTCACTTCTGCGGCCACAGTGCCACTTCTGCGGCTCCGCACCTACGGCCAAAACCTCGCAGGTGCGGTTACAACAGATATGCTGCCACCAGCACTTTCATAAGGCCAAATTCAATCTGCTAACCATCCGGAATCCACCCGAAGCCCCTGGGACCTCGACAAAATATACCAACCAGTTCTAAAATATCATACGAACTTAGTCGAGCCTTCAAATCACATCAAACAACGCTAAAACCACGAATCGCACCCCAATTCAAGCTTAATAAAAAATATTAAATTAAAGTAGGAATAGAATCTGTCAATCATTAAAACCATCCAATAAATTACTTAAAATGTGAAACATAGTGATAGTGGGATATTATATGGAAATGCTTCAATAGACAGTTCATCAACTGGCATTATCTTCGGGTTAGAAGCAAATCACAGTCGGAAACATTTCTTTGATACACATGAAATAGTAGAAGAAATCACAACATGCAGGTATCAAAGGTAGGCAACAGTGAAATGAATTATCTAATATGAAGTAAACATATTGAGTGCGTTTTTTTGTGATTAGAATTTAAGAAAGCTCATATTCACAGGCACAAATGATGTAGCTTTGGAGTAACGAAAAGGAGAAGTCGCACAAGTCCATCCTTTTCGCATGTTCATTACGCCAATAAACTAATTTCCTTATGTGGTTATTACCATGGATAACTATATCCTAATACATTTTACATTGCCTCTACGTATTTCTTTCCGCAACATCACTATAGTATTTTTATGCCAACTGCAAATACTATTTTCTTAAATTTTATCTCAAATTTTATTAACTCACATACATATTGACGTTTTAGACTTGCTACAGATAGAGATTCAAACAATACTTTTACCTTTGTTCATATTAACAAAAACCTTTAGACTTTTTTTAAAGTTGAATTTATTAGAAATACAATGAAAATAAATTAGTGCTTAAAATCAAGCTATTGGAGGACAAAATTGAGAGAACATCTAAATTCATTAACACAGAACAAACTTTGGATTAAAAGTTGTCCTACAATAACAGGGAAAAAGGTGTAAAAATCGCTGATAGAGAAGAAATTTTCTGTCCCAACCAAGAATCCATGGCTTAGCTATTACGCTTTCCCCAAACCAACCATTTGTTTTGACTCCTTGAGATAATAGGCCTTTATCTCCTCTGCAAATGCGGAAGAACTAACACCATGAAAATCATAATACTCAAATTTTCCATTGTTTTTCTTTTACCGCAGATTCACATATTCGGTATCTGATAGTAAGGATTCTTTGCTTATTAACAACATGCTAACATCTTCAATTTGGAACATTATGTCAATAATACAATAGTTAAGTAAGTGATAAAACCAAGAATACCTCAAGAAAAAACAAAGATGACGCCTTGCACAATCAATTGAAAGAGGATCAAACCTGAAATTGTAAGATCCAGCGGAGAAGATGGAGAGAGCTGAAAGTTCTTTGAATGTCCGAAGAAATCTAAAGAGCAATTTTCCGAAGAATGAAGAAAGGAGAGAGAGAGGTAAAAGATTTGGATAGTTTCAAGATTGATGTTGCATTTATGGGAGTAAAGACCACGTGGAGTGGATTGAACACGTAAGGCAAAAGTTAGAGCAGTTAAGAGATAAAATGACTAAAAGGACCCCAGCCTGAATTTTAATGACCAAAAACTGACATGTCGAAACTCAAGCTGTTCTATATAATAGACTAGGCAGAGAGAGCCCGTGCCAGCACAGGCCCAATATGGTAAAAATTGTAACTATTATTTTTTGTTCACTTTGTTCTGATATAAAAGTAGTAAAATTTGGTGCACGTAAGCTGGTATCAAATCAGAGAGATAACATCACATGCTAATTGCTAAATACTATTTTCATGTAAATTGGAACAAAATATCCACTCATGGATATTGTAAGAATTGACAAATAATACTCTTTACATTTATGGCGGCACCATACTATCTGTTACGCGGCGCCTTCCTGAGATTCTTTGGAAGGACGACGTAAGACAAAGCAATCGATGTCAGTGCGATTGTTGACCGCCAACTGAGGCCCCCTCCATACGCTAGACTAGATTGTCAGTGCCGTACGGAAAAACCAATGTCACGAGCAATTGAAAGAGAGCAGAAAAGAGAATTGAGAATGAAAGAACGCTTGATTGCATTGAATGAAAGCTATTACAGAAAAACAACGCGGTGTCGGGGGGAGAGACACCAGTACAGAGAATTGTTTGCTTGCTAGAAAGTTTGATTGCTTGGTCCCCTTAATAATGCTTAAAAAAAATAAACCAAAGTTACATAACTTGACCTAAATAAGCTATAAAAGCACACTTAAAGAAGATGCAGTAAAACTACTTTATATTTATAAAGAAAATGACTTAGTCTTCTACAAGGTAGAAACAGGTCCGTTGGCAGTAACTTTATCTTTAGCATCAGGGTCTACTGGCGATGGCTAGCGGTGGGGCGACAGAGGCACATGTGCGCTTGTCACTTGGAGCTGCCGAGACCACGGGGCCGACCGTAGCGTTGGGCGTTCGGAGGCTTGTCAGGACGCCACGGGGCGCGTCCAAGGGGTCATGGGGCATGGCTGAAAAGCCGCCCATGACATTCTCCCTTACCTGAGTTGGCGACGTCCTCGGCACCTTACTTGCAAGATAAATCCAGTAGGCTCTTGTAGGCTTTGAGGTTTGAGTATTCTCCTCTGCATCACATCCCTGCCATTTCACCAAGAACTCTTGGTGATCTTTCCTTGAGGCGTGAATCACTCGATCATCTAAAATAGCTTCAACACGCCTTTTCCCGGTTGAATTGGGACTTCGAATACTGGGTACTGTGAGTTGGCTCCGTGAAGGATCCTCCATATCTTTCCGAAAAGGTTTCAGGAGATTGACATGAAAAACAGGATGGATTTTTCACCAAGCTGGGGTTTCTACCCGGTATGCAACTTTTCTAATGCGCCTTTCAATGGACAAGGGTCCAATATATTTTTGCAGTAGGCAAGGGTCATGGACCCCTGCAAACAAGTACCGTTTGGGATTTTGACCATCACTTTGTCTCCTACTTGGTATTCAACAAAGTGACGGTTTTGATCAGCATGCCCCTTCATCCGCTTTTGCGCTTTGACAAGATAGCTCTGCAATATCTCCAAATTTTGCTTCCATTCTTTTGAGAAGCTAGAAGCTCGAGGAGATTTTGACATGTTCGGTGCATTCACAGTATGTGGGAGTAGCGGTTGCTATCCGGTAACAATTTCAAAAGCGCTTTTGTTGGTACTAGAGCTCTTTTGTGAATTGAAACACAGTTGAGCAGCATCCAAAAGCTTCATCCAGTTCTTCTGCGATCCGGTTACAAAGTGGCGGAGATATTCCTCCAGCATGCCATTGAATCGCTCCATCTGGGCATCAGATTGCGGATGAAAACTTGAACTATGACTCAGTTTTGACCCGAGACACTTAAAGAGCTGGGTCCAAAAGTTGTTAGTGAAGCGTGAGTCACGATCACTAACGATGTCTTTAGGCAGGCCCCAATATTTGACGACATGATAGAAGAAGAGTCGAGCTGTTTCTTCTGCTGATATATATTGTGGGGCCGCTATAAAGGTAGCATACTTGGAAAACCGATCCACCACAACTAGGATAGTTGTGAGATCTCCGACCTTGGGCAATCCGGTGATGAAATCCAGGGAAACGCTTTCCCAAGGTCTTTTTGGGACAGCTAGTGGTTCCAAGAGTCCCGCTTGCGTCAAGCGATCTGACTTATCCTTCTGGCATACTAGACAAGTCTTCACATACTGAGCGACATCAAATACTGTATAAATCATTTCACATATATCACAATTGACAATTAATGCTTTATCTACAAGCTAGAGGTTCAGATTTAGCACAAACTGATATGTATTCATTCCTTTAAAAATACATTTTCCAATCAAGAAACTCAATCATGTGACGAAAAAAGTTCATAATACTTTGATCTCTCATGTGCTTCTAATATGACATGTCTGCTTTAAAATTAGCTTCATATAAGGTAAGATTCTCAAAATGGCCGTCATTTACTACTGTTAACCTAGAACTAAAAGAATAACAGTAAATACTTGCCTACTAATGAAAATGTCAAAGCTTTGCTTCTGAGAGTGTAAACATGATACATAGAGGTGCTTTTAACTACCACACTTTTGTTAAAAATAGCTTAAACCTACTAGATATAATTTCAATTATTGTATCGTGATGTTAATTGAAACTTCTCTGTCCTCCTAGTCAAAGAAAGCATGGCACATGAAGGATACATAGGAATACCCAAGCAATTTATAATAGCTTCACTATTAAATTTATTATGATGCATCATATATGTAGGCTGAGAAAATTATTCTTTTTAAGGAAGTTTTTTTTTTTTTTAAAAAAGATTGAAAGAGTAAGACATGTTTCAATACCTTTTTTAAAAATACGCACAGGTAGCTCAATTAGATTATAATTATAATTTAAAGTGTAAAATATGATTTAACAAAAAATTCATTTGGTTGAAAAAGAAAAGTAGCTAAGTGTCTCATTTACGATGGAAAGCACTTACCAGACTCTATAGATTCAACAGGAAAATCCATTGCATCTTGTGTTTCAGTAACTAAATGTGCCTTCCTGCGGATTCACCAAATCTAGCTTCTTTCCCAAAGAACTTTTAATTTTGTTGACGTCATTTCCTGCAACTTCGATAATTTCATTTTTACCATGGATCTCCAGTCAAATTTTGTGTTATATTGAAAATCAACTGGTGCAAACTGGTCAAAAGATACAATGAGAGAGCAGCCAGAAATGTCACTTTCAGAGTTCTACATTCGAATCAGCATTCTTGACTATCCATAGGTGCTTCAAGATCTTCTGAAGGGAAAGTCTCTTTGAGAAGTTGTCCGCAAGAACTGAACAAGCAAATGTAATATCGTTATGCATTCTTCTTCACCAAATTGACGCATACATACCTTCTAATAAACTTACTTTCTTTTTTTCACCTCTAATAAGCTTACCTGACTAATGAGATTCTTAGCTTCAGAGACATCATGTGTTATCTATAAACAACAAACATTAGACGCTGCTTCCCCTAGTGATTGTGTCGGAAATTCATGAAAATTTAGCAAATGAGACACAATTATATAGATAAAAACAAAAGATTATAGCTCATGAATTGTGCTCACATGACAGGAGCAAATATAATTAAAAACACAAATGAAATCATAAAAATTAGAAGTATCAGCAGTGTACTATTGTCCCTCTCTCGCTCTCTTTCCATTTTCGTTTCTCATTTCTACATAAAATAAAAATAAATATTATGTTTACTATACGCTGACTCCCATAAAATAAAAAAATCTAATAAATATATATTACGTATATTTATTTTAGTAATAAAATTTATTTTACTCTCGGCAATGATTTTACGTATATTTATTTTATGTAAACGTATAGTAAATATTATGTATATAATAAAAAATCTAGATAACATTTGAGGTTATCTAGATAAAAATTATTGCAAATAAAAATTAACGGTGTTTAACATTTCTTAGTAAAATGTATATTTTACGTATAGTAAATAGATAAATAGTAAATAAATCCTATGTATATTTACTATTTGCTATCTAGATAAATCTGTCATCTTTATTTCTTTCGGTAAACAAGAAAATAAAGGGAACAAATATTTTGTCAGATCTTAGATTTCTGTTAAAAATTAAAATGTGTTTAGTGTTATGACTAAAAGTGCACCACTTTGTTAAAGTAAATGGACTATTAGTGCTCAATGTGGAAGAATATGTTGGACTTTGAATCTAAAGCCAAAGATAATGTATGTTTTTGGGCTTTTTCAGTGTTATGACTAAAAGTGCACCACTTTGTTAAAGTAAATGGACTATTAGTGCTCAATGTGGAAGAATATGTTGGACTTTGAATCTAAAGCCAAAGATAATGTATGTTTTTGGGCTTTTTCAGTGTTATGACTAAAAGTGCACCACTTTGTTAAAGTAAATGTACTATTAGTGCTCCATATGAAAAAATATGTATGACTTTGATTCTAAAATCAAAGATGATGTATTGTTTTGGTCTTTTCCTCTAGACTGTAGCATACTTTGCCGCCGTAAAAGGCATATTTTCATATCTATCATTTAAGAACTAAGCTGTAGGGTGATTTTTATTTACTTGTATCATTTAATTAGTGAAATTCTCCAGCAAATCAGAGATCAATAGTTTCATCATACCGATAAAGCATAAAAAATAACATAGGACACACACATGACAGAACAAACAATAGTGAGATTNTAGTGAAATTCTCCAGCAAATCAGGGATCAATAGTTTCATCATACCGATAAAGCATAAAAAATAACATAGGACACACACATGACAGAACAAATAATAGTGAGATTCAAAGGAAGAAAATGAATGCCGAAGAACATTAAAGAGATAGTTAGACAGTATAGTAAAGAAAATAGCATGAATTAAGCCATGAAAATGAAAAATCCGAAGAAAATCTGAAGAAGAGTAGGGCAACATGATACAAATACTAACCTAAAATTACCACACCCAAATGAAACGATGATGAGAACACAAAGAGCAATCCATATTTATTGAAGGAATCATATTTAATTTCTTTGTTGTTGGTTAGAATTAACAAGAGGGGTGAAAGAATAAAACTTCTAGAATTATGTTTGAGTGTTGGTATTAGAATGAAAGTGGAATCGGCATTGAGTGAACACGTACACCACATTTGATGACATGTATTAAATGACTCTTTTACCCTTAGTCGACCCTCTTTTCTTTTCTATATAACTAGATGATGATAGCACTAATGTAAAGCTTGAGATTATCATTATTTGTGATTAATTTTGCTTTGATATGAAATTTGTCCTCTAATTTTCTCTCTTTTCTTTGGATACAAAAAATAGACTGCTTTGATAGGTCATAACAGAGTTTTCAAGCCATGATCTACTCTATCGAAGGACACCCCAATGAGAGCAACACCATAGAAGTCAAATAATACAGCTTGAGACACCATAGAAGTCAAATAATACACCATAGAGCAACACCGCAGCGATATAGTTGATAAAGTTTATTCTTGAAACCGTTCTTTCAATCTCTCCGCCAGGAAAGTGCTCTTCGGACGCCCCTCTGGGATGTAAAATATATCTATTCTCACCATCCCATAGTGTATGAGACCACCAAATAATTCCGAAGGCTTTCAAAGGAACACCTTACCCAGATCATCATGAGATTATCAAACAACATTGAAAAATACAGCTTAAGACATTTCCATATAACGAGACCGACAAGGTTGGACCATAGGATCACAACATACAAACTATGGCTAAAAACTCTTCTAGTATAAGAACTTGCGCACATTCAGACCCGAACATAACCCAAAATGAGATATATAATGGTGCTAATATTTGAGAATTGTCTTGAAAGCAGAGAAAGCTAATATCCACGAGAATACAACACACACACATATAATAATATATATATATAGAGAGAGAGAGACGCGTATCTATTTACATATTGACAAACGAAGATGCATTCTACTTCGAAAGTAGCACAATTTGTACATCCATGAGAGTTTTACTTATATTCACAAAAGGTGATTCCTTCTCTATGTTGTAATTGTTGTTCTTTGCAGTCCCACAAAAGTATTGAACATCTGCAGAATCATGGAAAAGAGATCAAGTTTTAGTACCCATATAACAGAATGTACTAAGTTTTAGGACAATATCACCGCAACGGATTATTTTTGAGATGTTTTTTCCAGCTTAGAATTGTGTCTCTACCATATAAATATAAGTAGACCTTCTGTTATCAAAAAACTAATTCTCTGCTTTTAGATGCATTTTTTTTTTGCATCTTTTTTTTTAAAAAAAAAGATCTATTGCAAGGGGCATTGATGTAATAATAGACCATGAAGAATGTGTTAGTAGAGTAATATAGGAGATGAGGGAGTACCATAGACGAATAGTAAATAGGTAAGCTAACCTAATATTGCACCAGCCAAAAATAGACTTTAACCACATGTAGAAAATAGCAGCAAAAATGGCTTTAACCACATTTTTAAGTAGCAGCAAAATGACTTCAACCCAGGCAAAAATAACATCAAAATGACTTTAACCGCATCCAAAAATAGCAGCAAAAGTGGCTTCAACAATATGGCAAAACAGCAACAAAGGCGTCTACAATAACATTAAGAAGTAACAACATAATGTGTTCAACAATGGTCCAAAATAACTACGAATGTTCTTCTACAGCAGTTCAAGACAATAAAATTATCCTCAATAATAAATTCCTCTATATATTTCTGGAGAGCATAATAAAGAAGTGTGAGATCTATTGTAGAGTCCTTGGTTATACTGACATTTACTGCAGTAGAAAAAAATTCATAATGGGTACTATTTCATCACATGTATTATATGGTATCTCTATGAGTTATAAATTCTCACTACATTACTGTGATGCCTTGGTGTCAATAATAATCTGGCACTAATTTAAACCCTATAACTTTATATTACAATTAAAATTAGTAAATCTTTTCTTCATAAAAAAATAATATAAATAAATAAATGAAAAACAGTTAAGAAGCGAAGAGGGAATAATTAAAAATACAGTAGAAGAGCAATACTCGCCACACAATGATTGACTACTAATATACACAAACAGACAGTTATCACAATAGATATGGAAAGCAAAACGTGTATGAAAAATAAAATAAATCAAACAGAAAGGTGACAATAATAGACAACCGCAACCCAAAAAAGCTAAATAATATCCAAAATTACACCAAGGAGACATGTATTACATTGTTTAGCTTAACATCCTTATTGTTTGTATCAATTCCTATATAATGGATGAAATCCAAGTGTGCATGTATTTTATCGTACAATTTGAAAGATCTAAAGAACCCCGCCAACTTCACTTTTTATCAACTTGCACAAGTACAACAGAAGAACATCAAGAAATAAATTTTAAGAAAGTTAAATAACAACATAACAGAACAAAAGCTCTTAATTTATTGTACTTGAGGTGTTTATTAATACCCAACAAATTTATATTCTATAAAGTGTTTTGATTTGTCTCCCTTCTAACACATAATGAAGATAATATTCTGATTTACAAATGGAGTATATAATAATAATGGTGAAAGAAATGTCTTGAAGAAAGGGTTGAAAATGAAATAAATCCTTCTAGGTCTAATATTCACACCCACTTGATCTTTTCAAACTTATTCAAATGACATTTCAACGGCAAGTAGCCATTATTATATATACCAGATACCCTAACACCATCTAAAATACTTAACCCGCTTCTTTTTTAAATTTCAAATTATTTTTTTCTGCTCCTCATGTAATGCTACAAACATTAAAACTACTTAAACTTATGAACTTGCTGATTATTTGTCGAAGGTTACCTTTTTCATCGATATAAATGATAAGTTGTAGCAATCAGATTGTCCATTAAAAATTTTGAAGGATGATTTTTCAAAGTCTTCTAAAGCAAATAAATTACTACAATGATATGTTTGTTCATCCTTATCTACTTTCAATCTCACAAATAAACATTCCAGATAACCTTTCGACACTAAAAATAACAAAAGGAAGCGGATAAAGCTAAAGAACATTAGAAAGCCAAAGAGCTGTCTTCTACCACATTGGAAAGCCAAAGAAAGTTCAAACTCAAATCTTGAATTAATCAAATTCAGAACACAAATAAAGTTCAAACCCAAATCCTGAATTAACCAAATTCAGAACACAAATAAAGTTCAAACTCTTTCAAGTACAACCTCTTTGAATACAAACTCTTTCTGCCAAACATTGGGAAGGTAGTTTGGCAGAAACAATCTCTTTCAAATCGATCGCTCATATATATCACACATGATTTGTGGAAATCTTATGCGGTTTGGGGAAAAAATAGAAGAAAATCAGATCTTAAAATTTAAATATATACACTCAAAGATTACTTGTGTATGATACTCTAATCAAATCAATAAATTTACATTAGCAATTAAAGTAAGAAAACATAAATATTTTTAATTTACTATGATAAATGATAAATATTTGTATAAAAAACATATGCATGTCTTGAATTTATAAATATTGGGGTACAAATAAATTTTCATTACTAATAAAAGAGATTTATGAGAGACAAATGGTTGATTAAGAAAAGGGAAAGTCATCTGAAAAAGATTGACTTTCCTCAACTTAAAAATCTACTATTCTGAAAAAGTTAATGTGACTTCTTTTTAAGGAATAACTTCTGCAATTTCTTTTTACAACTTTCAAACTTCTCAAACTCACATCTATTAGTAGGCCATTTGATTATATAACCAATTTTTTGAGTTCCCATATCTGGTTTGATCTAAGTAAAAAATAGTCAACATCATCTGCTCTCATTGGAATTGTCCTCTAAGTCCAAAAAGAAAAGAAAAAAGTAAGAATCTTCTCCATTATCATATAAATTGCGGAACCAGACAATAAGAACATCAAAATAAGTTTATCCTAAAATGGGTCTAATTCTTTAATTTTCAGATTCTCATATTAGTAAACCTTAACTTGAAAAATCCAAACGTTCTTAGCCTAAAAGCTATACAAAAGGACACAAATTAAACAGTTTACCTTTTGTTACTACGACAACAACGATGACAACATCAAATCGAAATTTTTGAAAAGAAAAAGAAGATTAGGGAAAAGTTTACTAACCTAGATCAGAAGAAGGAAAAGCAAAGAAGTGCTTCACCGTTATGCCGGTAATTATGAGTAAAAATGAGAGAAAAGTGATGGACAATTCTAGAATTTTGTCACGGTTTTTATGGAGGACAAAAAATAAAATGGCAGGTAAAATGACAATTATGCCCCTGGTCGACCATCTTACCTTTTTCTATATATATATATATAATATATAATATATATATATATATATATA
>AWOL01S0025599.1:103388-122049 GCA_000715115.1 Nicotiana otophora
ATATATATATATATAATAGAATTAAAAAGTAGAAAAATGAAAAAAGGATAGCGAGCGGCTGTGAACTCTGTGAAGGCCACAAGGCTAGAGCTATATACCCAAATCTGTCGACCTAATTTCTTACAAATTCAATTTTGCTCTGTCTTTGCCCTAATCATAATGAAAGCTAATTTCAGTGCTTTCATCCAATTCCGTTTCCTATTCTCCAATTCGCAACTCTTCCATTCTAAAACCATTCTTTCCTTAAACCCTGCCAGATTCCTCTCCGTAGCTAGCTTGCCTTATCCTGAAGCCCTAGAGGACCCAACAGAAAGCCTCAGTACTCCTTCAACAGATCCATCAGATCTGTTAAGGCAATGGGGCTGCACTGCTGATGACATTTCCAATATTTTTCAGCGCCGCCCATCTTTGCGCAGAATGGAACACAAAAACCTTCAATCGAAGCTCAAAATACTCAGCGATTTAGGTATTGAATCCTCTGACCTTACCAAGATTCTTAACTGTCGTCCTCGTTTCCTTAATTGTCGTATCAATCGTTGCTTAGAAGAGCGCCTTGAATTTTTCCAGACTTTGTTTGGTACCAAACAAGTTCTTCTCAAGGCCATAGTGAGAAATCCATCGTTGCTTACTTATGACTTCCACAAACAGATTAAACCAACTGTTGCATTTTATGAGAAATTGGGTCTTAGCAGAAGTGATTTAATTTCCATGCTTTTAGCTCGACCAACTCTCATACCAAGAAGTTCTCTGGATGATGAGAAGATGGATTACATTCGAAGAACCGGAGTGGAAAAGGGTACTAGGATGTTTAAACATGTGATTACTTTGTTTGCTATTTCACGGTCGGAGACTATCCGACAGAAGGTGGCTAATTTGGAGAAACATGGGTTTACTGAAGATGAGGTTTTTAGGCTTTTTGGACGGTCTCCTTTTTTGTTAACATTATCTGTTGATAAAGTTCAGAGGAACATGACATTTATATTGGGTACAATGAAGCTTTCTGCCAGTTTGGTTCTTGATAACCCATGTTTGCTTTTCTTGAATTTGGAGACCGCCATAAAGCCACGGTATTTTGTAGGCGGGAAGATAGATGATATGGGTCTTCTTCCTCGTGTGAAGGGTCCTTCATTGTTAAGAGCAATGAGGATGACCGAAAAGCGCTTCATCAAGGCCTTTATAAGTTGTCATCCGGAGGACGTGGCTCGTGAACTGATGGAGTACTACAGAAGCGTTAAATGTGTTAGAAGGTTGGCAGAATCCTCCAAAAAACATTTGTGCAAAGGATTCCCCTTTTGAGCATATTTTTGTAACAGAGGCTTCTCCAACTATTATTTGACTCTGGTTCTTATTGAATTCCTTTTCATTTTTCATTGACAAAAAGTGGATTATACATGTCTCATTGACTAGCTGTGGATGCTTGATTGTTATTTTGAAGTATAGTCAATAAGAATGATATTCTGTTGGGGAAGTGGATGGAGGCTAATGATATAAAATTACCTTCTGATATAATGTATTTCATATCCATATTTATTTCTAGCCAAATGCAAAAGTATTGAAATGCCTGACTTGTTATTGATAATGATTGGTCCTTGTTAAGACATAGGGTACTTGAATTCCTTAATTTATGTTTGTATATGAGTTCACTGAAGTTATGACGCCAATTATAGTGATTAACTAGGGGATAGTGTCTTTTTTGTTGTAAAGTGGCATCCGAGTTTGTATTTATGTTTGTTACTGCTTTGTTGAATCAACTGGTAGAGATGTGATTCTTGGAGAACAATATAGAAGCAATTGTTTATGGGTTTTGGACCCCAGTGTGATGTTCTTACCTAGATTTTGTTGATTCTTAAAGTATAACCTCAGCTCTCCCCTATAGACCTTCCTGAGTGTTAGCTAAAATTGGCAGTCTCAACAAATCAGTGATGAGGGTAAGATGTTTCTACTGAATTTGCTTTCAGTTGCTTATACTTGAACTTCCAGAGGTATTAACATTTACTTTTTATACAAAATAGAATGAGCTCTATGGCTCAGTAAGTAGTAGGTATTTAGTAATAATGATATTCAATACACTTGGTATGAAGCATGAATAGAATGTGGATAATGCTTTTGTCTTGGTATATAACCAGTAGCCATAATGATGCCACAAACTGGTGCTTTTCATATTGTATATCTCTCTTCTTCCCTTTGGTGTATTACTCAAGTTCTTTGATCTGGTGATAGCGATCCGACGGGATGTGATGCTTAACTGCTTCTTGGTAATGATTGGCTAAGATTCTTTTCCCTTAGGTTCTTTTTGCTCTGGCTCAAGAAACTGCCATGTGGCATTTCATTGATAGATTGTCACTTATACCACGCAAGCTATGGTATCACTTATTCTACATATAACCGACAAACCTGGTTGGACTTGTTTCTAAGCAGGTTTTATAGTACTTCCCATAACTCTGTTCTGACTAGTTGACTTTCATGTATTGTTTAAAGTTCAGTTGGTTCTCTAGATGCACGAGCCATATGGAGTAATCATATTGAAATATTTGTAGGGATTGGTTCTTGAGTTTGATGCATGAGCAAAAGCTGCAATGGAGAAGCAAGGAATTTTCTTGCACATTTGTGAATCAGATTTCATCTTTCCGTAGATTCTTGGCATCTGTTAGTTCCTTTTGTTCTCGTGATCTATAGCTCCTTTTCTTATTGTTAGTGCTGATTTATAAATGTGGTTTTGGCTGGCTTACGCATGAAACTTATGATGGCTCGAAAAAATAAAGATCATCACTATCTATATCTATATTATATTAAAAGCACGAAGACCCTTAGATAAATGTCATTCGCTTTTTTTTTTACCCTTTAAAAATAAGTTTTACATTGGACAAAACCGTAATTAAATTATTCCTGTAATATTTAGGAATTTAAACTCAACTAAAATCTTGGTTATAAAATCTTTCCTTATTTGAATAACTTAGGAAGTCCCAAGGCACAGAATAAACTAAGATCTTTCCTTCTAAATGGAAATTACGATTAATGTTTAGTAATTTCATTGTTTTAGTAAAAGAAAAAAGAAAAAGGTCTTTAATATTTGTAAGAAAATTCACGCCTTCCTATTATCTTCAAATAGGAATAGTGCTACCGGTAATACTTAAGAATTTGTAACTCTATAGGAGTTTAAAATATATATGAAGCCCTTAACAAAATATCATTCGCTTTTTTTACCCTTTAAAAATACTGCTCACACTAAACAAAATGGTCATTTACTTTTTCCTAAATTTAATAAAGTTTTAGTATTAATTAATTTTTTCTTTATTTGAACTATATTGAAGCTCATACTATTTAGGAATTTATGATTTTATTACATTTGTTGTAGAGTTTTTATATCGATTTAATAATAATATGTTGTATTTCCTGTTAAGTTTTCTATTTTTAATAGCAGTATATATGGGAACTCCTAATAATTATGATGAATATATTATTATATATTTAGAGGTCCCCAATTTGTTCCACTCTGGAATATAATTAAATCCTATTTGGTGTAGAAAAGTCTCAATGCTAGGGCTTTAAATATTTATTTTACGTAATGCTTTAGTTGTAAAAAAAAGAAGTTTTTATGGCGTCTTATTAGTTGAAAAAAACAAAAGGAGGGGTCAACATACTTTTGAACTTTTCCTGTATAAATTAACAGGTCCAACTAACATTAATTAAATTTGGGAATTAAATTTAGCGTGCTCATAGCTCAAATTCGTCAATTCTTCATCAAAATTACTGGCTAGAAGTACAACGAAGGGTCCGATAAATTAACTCTTTTTCACTCTTCATGGTACTTTCTTTCTCCGGTTTCAAAATTCATAGGTTCCAAGTTGAACAAACTGATTTTCAGTAGGGATGAGTGTTTTCGCTTTTGGTTAGATAATTTTTTTTAATTTGCAGTGTCTATTGAGTTGACTGCTTAACGTGGCGTCTAAAGAGCTAATAACAGAATAGTCTCAAATACATACTACATCCAACAATCAAAAGGAGTGCACGATCAAGTTCTCCGAGTTGTTTTCTAAGCCGGAAAATCTTTGTAACAAAAGTACTACTTCTTCAACATGTGGCTTTTATATTGATGCCTTGAGTACCAGAATGCTTAGAGATGATTGAGTATATTAAATAGACTCTATATATCAAGTTTTTTTTTTTTTGATTAACCTTACTTCTTACATATACAATATGTTTTATTGTTAGTTCTATTGTTTTTCCTTTTCTCAATAGATTGCATTGTTGGACTATTATCATCAAACTTTTCAAGAGAAACATCACTGAGATACGAAAAGGAAATACATGATCTATGCTCTTGGGAGTAGTTTGATGGTAGTACAATGTTGTTCCACTCCTATATCCTTGCATGCTAATTTTTGAAATTGTCAAATTCAAGTAACAAAATTATAAAATTAGACTAAATTTTAAGTTGAATATATTAATTGAGATGATTCAGGACTTCTATGATATATAGTTCCTTCCTTGATTGAGTTAGTAGGATCAACAATCATCATTGTCAGGAACTACACTTTTTCTTTAACTTTTATTTTATAACAGAAATACAATTTTTAATTTAATATATATAATTTTATAAAAGTTTTATACTCATTGAGACGGGGTACACGCTCATCGCGCGTACCTTAATACTAGTTTTATCAATAGTAAAAGGTATTATTTTTGATTACAAGATTTAGTTCAAAACTTGATTCTTAGTACTGAACAGAGTTCCGATATTTACCATGGCATACAGGGGAAGCAATTTTGTACTTTTGCAGGTTATTAAAGATGTCAATTTTTTGCCAAAGTTGTTCCTAAAGCCCATTACCCAGCGATTTGTTTGGTTGCTTATTTAAAAGTGCTTAAACATCTACTGAGGTAAATTTGAAGTATTCATCCATATCTCTGTTATCTAACGTAAAAGCAGAAATTTTGGAAGTCATTGTGGATTCAGTTGTTAAGCAGAGCTATCAGTGACACATTTGTGCAGTCTTTTGTTTTATTGTCGGATGAAAGTGTGTTTGACAATTGGTAACTATCTTTATAACTAATGTCATAGTACATAAAATACAGCATTTTAGTATAGTATTATACCTTCGCTATCGTTTCTAGATTCTATACCAACCTAGACGAGCCTATTCTTGAGATACTATGAATGTGTGGTTTGGAATTTGACCACATATTTTCATTTTTAGACATAATTAGAAAATGATGGCAAATTATATGTATACTAGTGTTTTATGGTGCTATTTTATTATCAGGGATGAGGTAAGTAAACTTGAAGCAAAGATGACAAAAATGTACAAGTGGACTTTATTCCAGCATAGGTTTTGATAGTAAAAATTCCATGGGATGCCTTATTTGGCGTGTCCCATTTAACCTGTACCCACTTTGTTTTATTTTTTGCAGATATACCTACGCTTTGTTAAAATGGTTTTACAAGGACGTTTTGCCCTTCGCCCTTAAAAGAAGCGTTTCCTTCAAACTAAAATATACATTCTCTTTCTTTGCTGGTTCCGCTTTTCTCTATGTTATTTCTAAGCGATTTTGTTGTTGAATTTTTTGTTTCTTTCATCTTTTTCTTAGGGAATCTTTAGCTAAGTTGCTCGGACTCGGGTGCGGGCATCCGATACGAGCGGATCCGAATGTCGGATTCGGCATAATTTAAATTTAAGATTCGGGGGTGCGGATCCAGGTATGGATACGGGTGTGGGGATTCGGCTAAAAAAATTCAAAATTATAAAAAATAGAGCTATAAAGAGAAAAAGAAAGCCATTCAAGTCCTTCCACCAACTCTCCATCTATATCGTTGCTACTGTCTACCAGAAGTCCGAACTCAGAACACGACCCCTTGAATTCTTGATTTTTTCCGAAATACAAAGCAGCAAATATGAGAGAAAAGTACTATAATATTGAAGGTATGCCATTTCACATATCTTAAATATGTTTTATTTTTAATTTTGAGAAATCAAAATCTCAATTTCCTCCCCCAAATTTGTCGATGGACTAAGGTTAAAGTATCCGAAGTTAGTTGACCAAATCCGAGACGTTTTTGCGCTCCTGTCCCGTGTCGAGACGGGTGCGGGACCAAAAACGAAGATTCCGCGCAACTTAGATCTTTAGTGCATTGGTTCTTCTTCAAGAAGAGTTAGTATTATGTACATGTACGATTTTGGTTTTCACATTTTCCCCTATTATGTGGTATGTAATCATGGGTTATTCATCGAGGAGGTTAATTTTTTTTTACTATAATGCGGTACATGTTTTGGTTAGTTTGCTGATATTATTGTATATAGGTTTAGTTGAATCGTGTTTCATTGATTAGTCATGAAATATTTTTAGGGTTTAGTCGATTTTTAGATTCTGATGCATGTTGCAAATATAAGCTTCTTACTCTTTTGGTACTTGTTTCTGTGATTTGTTTTGGAACTGTAATGAAGTTAATGAAGTGTTATGAAGTATTGTGAAGTTAAGCCTTTTTAGAGGCTATCTTCAGATACTTATTTTTGTGAAATTTAACAGGGGTGTTCTGTGATTTCTGAAGTTAAGCTCTTTCAGCGGCTAACTTCGGATACTTGTTTCCTGAAGTTTTATAGGTTGTTCTGTGATTTGTGAAGTATTTTGAAGTTAAGCTCTTTTAGAGGCTATCTTTTTCTAAAGTTTAACAGTGTGTTATGTGATTTCTCGAAGTATTCTGAAGTTAAGCTCTTTCAGAGGCCAACTTCAGAGACTTGTTTCCTGAAATTTGATAGGTTGTTCTATGATTTTTGTGAAGTTGTGAATGTGTTGAACAATACACTATGTGTTAAAGGTTTAGCTACTGAAGTTATTTTCTTAAAACAGGTGGCACCTAAAGTAGGTAAAGATCCTAAAGCAGCTAAATCACGTAAAGTAGATATACCTCCTTCAGAGTCACTTAAACAACCTACAAAGCTAGGAGAAAGATATTGTATGTTTTGGAGACTAGTTTAATAACATTGCTTACTGGAATGGGAACCACGATTTGAAGGCATTAATTAAAGGTTTCTTGACACCTGCACAAAAGGCTCTGTTAGAGAAAGGTACATTTTGAACATTGTTGCGATGGAGAAGTATAATTGTTCGATGAAGTTGGTTCACTGTCTCATTCTTTCTCGCATCTTCAACAATGATCGAGATTCAATTACTTTCAATGTTTTTGGGCGTATGGTATCGTTCACTCTCAGAGACTTTCATATTTGAACGGTTTGAGAGTCACACCATGTAACGTTGAGGCATTACCAAAAAGAGATTGTTTGCTTCTAAAGCATTACCTAATAAAGCAGCCTAAAAATGTAAAGCCGAAGGATCTTAGGGAGTATTTTGAAAACCATACGCGTCAAGAGGGCGATGATTCTCCTCATGTATGCGAGAGTGATTAGGATGCAATGAAGCTTTTTGAAATTCTTATTGTTGAGTTGATTTCACTTGGTAAATAGCACAAGCAATATTTGTCGTACAATTTTTCGGTATTGTTAATGATTGAGAGGCTTGTGATTCTTTTCCTTGGGGTGATTTCTCTTATGAAAGGCTAATAAATTCACTAAAACATGGTGCTGACAAGGTTAACAGAAATAATCCGAGAGCAGAGTATACTGTAGAAAGTGTCCTCTATCCGCTTTTGTGTTTGGTTCTATGAGATATTCCCAGATGTTTGTGACAGATTTATGTAAGGTTGCAAAGGCAACAGAATCCCCAGGATGTTAAATTATGAAGGCTTGGGGGAGCCTAAGTATAACGAACTCTGCGAAGAGTACCTTATGAAATGTGAGGTAAGTTAAATATTTTTTTTCTTTTTCTGTAGTGTTGATAGGATATTTTATTTGTTTTTCTATTATGCCTTTTATTTATTATACAAAAATATGCCAGTTTTAAGGTAATCCCAACTGAACATGAACTGGATATAATGCCTTTAATTGCACAATGAGCATCTAGCCAGAGGGTTCCAAGACAGTCTAATTCAATACGTTCTGCTTCTGCTTCTAAGTCTTTAACAGTGGTTGGCAATGAGTCATTTAATACAATAGTTGATGTGAGTATTAAGTTTTCTGATAGCTTTAATTTTTTTTACTTGCATTTTAGTTTTATTTAGTATCATGCTTTGATTTTTTTTACAGAATGTAATAGTGAGGGATTAAGAGAATTCACGCACAGAACAATATTTATTTGTTAAAGAGGTTGAAGAGAATGCAGTCATAGAAAGAGACCTTATAGTGAAAGAGGTTATGAAAAAAGTTAAGATAAGCTGATTTTTCTGAAGTTTCTGCAATAATGCTGCTGAACTTTTAGTCTATTTCTGAAGTTGTGACAATCCAACAGTTGAACTTCAGGATAAGTGTCTGAAGTGATATAAGTTTTTTCATGGCACTCTTTTACAGGAGTATTTTACTGATCTGGAGTCAAAGTTGAATAAAGTTATCAATATTTTTGATAAATAAAAAAGGAGATAGCAGTGATTCAGATGGTGGTAAAATGACTGATAACTGTGTAAATTTTCAGTTTTTTGCTTATGATTTAGGACGTGTGTTAATCGATGAGTCCCATGAAAATGAGAAAGTAGGTGCTGGAGTTCATGAAGCAGAAGTTCCAGGTATTGTTATGTAACTCTAGGATGTCATGCTGTTGGTAGAAGATTAATGAAGATGCTGCAGGTCAGGAAGTGCAACATTCAACATATATTATTCTAGAAGATTGTAGTGGTGATAGTTTGAGTAGAGATGTTAGTTGTCATGAAGTACCATCTGCAGAACATGTTGCCCCACACAATGTTGCAAGTGAAAAAGATGCCTCTGAAGTACCGTAGAGAATGCAGATGTTTGTGCTGATAAAGTTGGATCTTATGTAGTTTCAGGGGACATTTTTGAGGCAGTTTCTGATATTTGTCAAGAAATTTTAGTTGGAAATACTCAAAAAGTTATCACTACAGGTAGTTTATTTAATTGACAAACTATTATTTTATTTACCGGTAAGTTTTCAGTTATTTTTTTGTTCCGTCATGAATATGGAGTAGAAGCTGAAGACAATGTTATTGCAAATGATAAGACTCAAACCTTTCTCGACAATGGTGCACCATCAAATGAAGTGGACGCGCGGGAACATGAGTCTAATGCATTCAAGTTAGCTGAACTCACATTGCTGAAGTCGTTCTTCATTGAACTTGCAGACCGTCAGTCTGGTATTGTGGACGAGGTATGTGATTTTTTTTTTTTTTTTTTTTTGTTTTTTTTTTTTTTTTTTATGCTTTTCGAATTTTCTGATGTTTAGATGTGCCAGTTCCAAATTACCGGTACACTTCAGATGTGAAATCTAAAATAAGATAGTTAGTTGTTGATACTTTCGATTTTATATCTGAATTCAGTTTGTTAGTTGTTGATACTTCAGATGTTAAATCTAAAGTATTATTCTGAGTCATGTTTTCCCTTCTCTATATATTTCTGATCATTTCCTTTTCTTTTATTTTGTTCTGTTGCAACATAATGATTTGGTGTATACTATTTGCAAAAGAAATATTCTTATCACCTTTCAAATTATCCGTAATCAAAATACACTACAACTGATTTATTTTGTGGCCACACATGCTGAATTTTATCCGTCTAAGGATACAAAAAAATGATAAAAAGGAGCAGGCATCTAAGCAGTTAAACTTACAGGAGTCTAATCAGTTGTAGAATAAACTGAAGGGGAAGAGGGGTAGGAAAAAATAATGTCGTTAAGGAACCTAAGGTAGTTGAAGAACCCGAGCAATCTAAGGAAGTTAAGGAACCTGATGAATTTACTTAGTTTGAACCATAATCAACTGAGAAGAAGATACTTAATTACATAAAAAGCCTAGAAGCTCATGTTTAATCTCATGAGCATATGTATAAAGTGTTTCTACCATTGCATCTACCCCGAGTAAACAAAGAGCAATTATCAACGTACTTATTGGGAGTCTTGGAATTTAAAATATAGACGATATATGTATGATTCCTTACCCAATGAACCGTACGAGAGAGCAATGAAACACATCAAATATTATGGTCGGCTGATTCCGCGCATGCTCAAATATATGCAGTTTTGTATTGAACACAGATTATAAAAGTGATGTTACTGCATTTGAGATAAAGTGGATGGCTGCACCCTAACAGGAGAGTAGGTATGTGCTGCCGTATATTTTTCTTTTAAATTCACATGCACCTTATATTTTTGTATTTTTTCTTGAATCTTCAATTTTTTTTACATGTGTTGTAGTGTTGATTGCGGTATATTCACCCACAAGTTCCTTGAGTTGCTGATGAAGCAGGAAGATGTTAACAATCCAGTATTGTGAAAAGCGCTCGCTTCAACGCTTAAAGCGCAAAGCAAAGCGAAGCAGGCACTTGGTCTCTTCTGTGTTGTGAAGCGTAGCAGGTGATATAAAGCATGCTTCTACCAAAAAAGTGAGAAGCGACAGTACCGACAGAAGCGAACGCTTCGGTATATTAAGTGGTTGCCAACGTTAAAAATAAAAGAAAATATTTTTTTCAAAACATTATCGAGTAACAGAGAAAAACATGCGACTAGGGTTCCCATTTAAGGATAATCGACTATGAAAAAGATAACAATAACTTCAATTAAGGATAATCAATTACAGCAGAGATAACATGGCAATGAAAGAGGCGACAAATTTATTTAAGACATATAAGGGTGTATTTGGAAATAAAGGGTAGAATATGAACCAATCAACTTCAAATAAGACATGTAGGGTAAATTTAGCGATGGAGGATATAACATGATGAGACAACTTCATTTTAATGTACATAAGTACCTAAGAATCTAAACCGGTCAAATTTCCACATATAAGCCGTGTACACACTCGTCACCTTGTGTATACGTCTATCACGTAGTTCAAATAGTGCAAACAAACCAATCCCTACGGGATAGTTCCCCCGTAGGGATAGTTCCCCCACACAACGATAGGCAAGATACTTACCTCAAAAGCCCTTAATTAAAACTCAAAAATAGCTTTTCCTTTACAATTCACCTCTGCTCGGCACAAACCTAACCAAAATTGACTTAATAAAGTCAAATAATACAAGAAAAATCAATTCCAATAAATAACGTTATGATCTTTACAAAATTTTTCAAAAGTCAACAAAAGTCAACGCGGGACTCGCCCGGTCAAAACCCGGGTTCAATGATATATTCCGACTACCTATGACCCCACGAGTTCATATATGTGATTAGTTTCAAAATTCGAGTCCAAATCGACTCTCAAAACTGAAATTCTTATTTTTCAAAATCTTGATAAAGTTTCACAAATTTCACTTTGATTTACATGATTTTGATGTTAAAATCTAAGATATATTGATGGAATATGATTAGAAATAGATTAGAATCACTTACCCAAAGTTTGTAGATGAAAATCCCTCTTCAAAATCGCCTCCTACCGAGTCTAGGGTTCCAAAATAGGAAAATGAGACTAAAAATCCTGTCCCTCAGCTTTTTGTACAGTCGCAGGTATTGCAAATGCGATCTGGGGTTCGCATTGCAAATGCGAAGAAACAATCGCAAAAGCGAAGGACCTCACATCCTTACTGTCATCGCAATTGAGACGACTGGTTCGCAAATGCGAACTTTGGACCATCGCAAAAGCGATCAAGATGATCGCAAATGCGATCACTGCTGAACCCAGACCACCTTCGCAAATGCGAACTTTGGACCATCGCAAAAGCGATCAAGATGATCGCAAATGCGATCACTGCTGAACCCAGACCACCTTCGCAAATGCGAACTTTGGACCATCGCAAAAGCGATCAAGATGATCGCAAATGCGATCACTGCTGAACCCAGACCACCTTCGCAAATGCGAACTTTGGACCATCGCAAAAGCGATCAAGATGATCGCAAATGCGATCACTGCTGAACCCAGACCACCTTCGCAAATGCGAACTTTGGACCATCGCAAAAGCGATCAAGATGATCGCAAATGCGATCACTGCTGAACCCAGACCACCTTCGCAAATGCGAACCTAGTAGACTAGGCCTATTATCGCACATACGATCCATATCTCGCAATTGCGAGATCTGAGACATCTGTGCCAAAAACCAGCAAATGCTAGGATCATTCCAAACACTTTGATACGCGTCCGAAACTCACCCGAGCCCTCGGGGTTCCAAACCAAACATCAACACAAGTCGAAAAACATAAAACAAACTCGCTCGCATGATCAAATCATCAAAATAACATCCGAAATCACAAATCGGACCTCCAAAACACATGAAATCAACATGAAACTCAAGAACTTCTAAAAACACAATCGCACGTCCGATTCCTATCAACTCAACCCGGAATGATGCCAAAATTTGCGGACAAGTTCCAAATGACAAAATGGATCTATTCCAAGTCCAAAATAGAAATCAAAATACGATAGCTATGAAGTCAAACTACGGTCAAACTTGTATAAATTCTAAGCCTTAAAATTATCAACTTTCGGCAAAACAATACAAATCAAGCTACGAACCTTCAAAATCGGTTTCGGACATACGCCCAAGTCCAAAATCACAATACGAACTTATAAGAGCCATCAAAATACCGTTTCGGGATCGTTTCCACAAAAGCCAAACCTCGGTCAACATTTTCAACTTAAGCTTCTAAAGTGAGAATCACTCATCCAAATTCATTTCGAATCATCTGAAAATTAAATCCGACCATGCACGCAAGTCATAATATACAATATGAAGCTACTCAAGACCTCAAACCACTGAATGGAACCTTAAAGCTCAAAACCATTGGTCGGGTCGTTACAAATGAGTAGAGTAAATATATGCTTGCTTGGTAGATCGGGTTTGTTATGAGACTCAATGCTCAAGTACCCACTTAGTACCTCTCGGTTAAAGAGTAATTATGTTTAAAATTGGCTTTCTCAAAATCAAATGGGTAGCAATCTAAACAATTAAATAAGAGTCCAAGTTGGATTATCCATATTTCTAGTTCAAATCCATTAATCAAACTAATTAAAACTTTAATTAGTTTAATTTATTATTAGCTAAGTTTTCCTAGACTCAATCCCTCTTTCTCAAGCAAGAATGAAGTCAAATATGCATGAATCAATGTTTGCAACCATTAATTCTAAGAATAAAGCATACACAAGGCTAAATAACATATACCCAATCAATAGTAAGCACTAATATTAAACACCCATAAGTTTTACACACTAGGATTGGATCACA
Source organism: Nicotiana otophora (assembly GCA_000715115.1). Classification (NCBI taxonomy): domain Eukaryota; kingdom Viridiplantae; phylum Streptophyta; class Magnoliopsida; order Solanales; family Solanaceae; genus Nicotiana; species Nicotiana otophora. The sequence goes on from AWOL01S0025599.1 coordinate 116,601, forward strand.
ACCCTAGATAAAATCTAGCTACTCATAATCATTGACATGAAAAAATGAAAAGAAGAAGTAATTGAAGACATAAAACTAGAATTACAGTTGAAAATTAATAGGTCTTCTCTAATTGTTACTCCAAATTTCCCAAAATGGCTAAATATAATATTTAGCTGTTGCTACAGTACAAAAGTTGCCCTAAAAAAGTGTTCCTTATCTATTTATAGTGCTCTGAAATTTGCTGATAAAAATACCCTTCGAAGGGTTCTGCGGCCCACAATTACATCTGTAGTCCGCACTTTAGTTGTTGTTCTTGCAGGTGCTTTTCAGTTGGAGGGATTCTGCGGCCGCACTTAAGTTTCTGCGGCCGCGCTTCAGCTTCTCTGACCGCACAATTTGGCTGTAGAACACACTTTGAGGAGGCTAGTTAGATTTGTTCAATTGCAACATCTCTGATCTTTCCGCCTTCATTAGTGCAAACCTCAAGTGCGACCACACTTTTTGGCTTGCGGACCGCACTTCTGCCTGATACCTTTGAAGCTTCAGTTTCTCTTTGCGGCTGCATACAATTTTCTACGGGCCGCATTTGCTTTTGCGGCCGCAAATGGAATTATGCGGACCACACATTACTTCTCCTCTTGATCTTTCTGAGTTGGAATATCTCTGTTAGATTTCTTGTTGAGCTCACAGCACACCTACAGTTCGCACATTTTCATTAGATTCGAGAGCAAAAATCGCTACTTTTGGACTAAAAACTAAAGCAAGAAGGTACTAATAAATGGTTAAAATCCACACTTATCACGTTTCAACATAGAATGTATAACAAGAATCATAGCGAGGTACCACACCTCATATTTGCATTTCACAAAACAACAATACCATTATCACCGCAGCACATAGCCCACGGCTCAACCACAATGTGTACAAGAATCTCAATAACAACAAAAATAAAAAGGAAAATAACTCAACAAGGAAAGATATTGCAATAACCAACAACTTCAATCACAAAACATGTTAATAGCTCCTAATACTGCAACTTCAATTAAATGCATAAGAATAAACTCAACAATGAAAGATATGAACATGTAATAATAACCTCAATTAAATGTATATAAGAGTAAACTCGACAAAGAAAGATAGCACATGAGATAACAACTTTAATTAAATGCATATAAGAAACCTAAAAGTCTAAACCGATCTATTTTTACATATAAGCCCGTGTATACACTTGTCACCTCATATATACGTCTTTCACATAATTCAAATAATGCAATTAAACTAAATTCTATGGGGTAGGTTCCCCCACACGAAGTTGGAAAAGATACTTACCTCAACTAGGCCAAATCAACACTCAAAAATAGCTTTTCCCTTAAAATTTGCCTCCGCACGGCTCAAATCTAACAAAAAACGACTTAATATCATCAAACAATGCAAGAGAAACTAATTTCGATTAATAAAGCTAAGATCTTTACACAATTCCTCAAACGTCAACCCCAGGCCTAAGGGTGACAAGTGTGCCGGTCCCGGGCCTAAACGGGCTAAGTGGGCCGGTTCAAATGGTCCCAGTCCCGGACCGGTCTCAAATTAAACGGGCCAAACGGTCCCGGGCTAAACGGTCTTTTTGTAGGGACTCGCCCGGGACCGGGACCGGGACTGGGACCGTTTGGTCCCGGGCTAAACGGTCCCAGCCCGCGGACTAAATGGGCTAAGTGGGCCCAACGGATTTTATTTTTAAAAAATTAAATAGATATTAGAGACAAAAGGATGTGAAAAAAAATATCTAAAGCAATGCTTTGTAAATTTTATTATAGAATTGTGACCTAAATTTTATTTAATATATATATACACTATACTATATATACATCTTATATCGATATATATATATATATATATATACATTATACATTTAGTATATATACTATACTATACTACATATACATCTTATATATAGTATATAAGATGTATATATAGCTTATCGAATATGGCTTATAGATATACTATACTATACTATACTATATATACATCTTATATCGATATATATATATATATATATATACATTATACATTTAGTATATATACTATACTATACTACATATACATCTTATATATAGTATATAAGATGTATATATAGCTTATCGAATATGGCTTATAGATATACTATACTATACTATACTATATATACATCTTATATCGATATATATATATATATATATATACATTATACATTTAGTATATATACTATACTATACTACATATACATCTTATATATAGTATATAAGATGTATATATAGCTTATCGAATATGGCTTATAGATATACTATACTATACTATACTATATATACATCTTATATCGATATATATATATATATATATATACATTATACATTTAGTATATATACTATACTATACTACATATACATCTTATATATAGTATATAAGATGTATATATAGCTTATCGAATATGGCTTATAGATATACTATACTATACTATACTATATATACATCTTATATCGATATATATATATATATATATATACATTATACATTTAGTATATATACTATACTATACTACATATACATCTTATATATAGTATATAAGATGTATATATAGCTTATCGAATATGGCTTATAGATATACTATACTATACTATACTATATATACATCTTATATCGATATATATATATATATATATATACATTATACATTTAGTATATATACTATACTATACTACATATACATCTTATATATAGTATATAAGATGTATATATAGCTTATCGAATATGGCTTATAGATATACTATACTATACTATACTATATATACATCTTATATCGATATATATATATATATATATATACATTATACATTTAGTATATATACTATACTATACTACATATACATCTTATATATAGTATATAAGATGTATATATAGCTTATCGAATATGGCTTATAGATATACTATACTATACTATACTATATATACATCTTATATCGATATATATATATATATATATATACATTATACATTTAGTATATATACTATACTATACTACATATACATCTTATATATAGTATATAAGATGTATATATAGCTTATCGAATATGGCTTATAGATATACTATACTATACTATACTATATATACATCTTATATCGATATATATATATATATATATATACATTATACATTTAGTATATATACTATACTATACTACATATACATCTTATATATAGTATATAAGATGTATATATAGCTTATCGAATATGGCTTATAGATATACTATACTATACTATACTATATATACATCTTATATCGATATATATATATATATATATATACATTATACATTTAGTATATATACTATACTATACTACATATACATCTTATATATAGTATATAAGATGTATATATAGCTTATCGAATATGGCTTATAGATATACTATACTATACTATACTATATATACATCTTATATCGATATATATATATATATATATATACATTATACATTTAGTATATATACTATACTATACTACATATACATCTTATATATAGTATATAAGATGTATATATAGCTTATCGAATATGGCTTATAGATATACTATACTATACTATACTATATATACATCTTATATCGATATATATATATATATATATATACATTATACATTTAGTATATATACTATACTATACTACATATACATCTTATATATAGTATATAAGATGTATATATAGCTTATCGAATATGGCTTATAGATATACTATACTATACTATACTATATATACATCTTATATCGATATATATATATATATATATATATACACTTTTTAGTAGTAACATGAAAGGATCAAAGTATGGTACTTCTTAGTTGGTATAAATATGGAATAATAGAAGATAATAGCTGGGCCAGGCCTGTCCGGTCAAAACTTGAGTCCAAGGGTAGATCTCGACTTACCATAATCCTACGAGTCCATATATGTGTTTTGTTTTCAAATTCTAGTCCAATTTGACTCTCAAATCTCAAATTTTCATTTTTTTTCCAAAACATAAACAAAATTTCCCAAAGATTCTCTTCAAATTCCATGGATTAAAGGTTAAATATCATAAATAATTATGTAATATAATCGAAAATTGATCAAAATCACTTACCCAATAGTTGTATGTGAAAATCCCTTCTCAAAATCGTCTCCTACCGAGACTAGGGTTTCAAAATATGAAAAATAAAGCTAAGTCCCATTTTTCCAGCCCTTATGTTCAGATGCAGAAGTCGCAAATGCAACCCCGGGTTCACAATTGCGAACCTTTACAAGTGCGAACAACACTTCGCAAATGTGGCGCCTAACAACCTAGGGAAATGTCGCAATTGTGACACTTACTTCGCAAATGCGACCAGATGGTCGCAATTGCGACCTACCCAACCCCAAGCCTCTCTTCCCAATTACAAGTAAGGCATCATAGTTGTGATACATGAGCCCTCCTTGCCTACTTCGCAATTGCGATGTTAGTGCTCGCAATTGCGATAACTAGAGCACCAGCACACCAGCAAACTGGAATGAGTTCATTCCAATCTGAAACGCGTCCGAAACTCTACCGAACCCTCGGAGCTCCACACCAAATATTCATACAAGTCTAAAAACATAAAAAGAATTCGCTTGTGCAATTAAAAAACTAAAATAACATCGGAACTACAAATCAAACATCAAAATAAATGAAATTTCACAATGAACTCAGGAATCACTGGAATCACAACCAAGCGCCCGATTCCTATCAAACCAACTCAGAATGACACCAAATTTTGCAGACAAATTTCAAATAGAAAAACGGACCTATTCCAAGTCCCAAAACTAAAATCCGAACCTGATAGTCATAAATTCAACTATAGTCAAACCCAAGGAATTTCTAAACTATCAAATTGTCAACATTCGGCAAAACAAGTCAAATCAACCTAGGGACCTCCGAATTCAATTACGGGCATACACCCAAGTCTAAAATCACAATTCGAACCTATCAAAGCCATCAAAACACCGTTACAGGGTTATTTTCATTTATTTTTCACCAAAGTAAAACTTCGATCAACATTTCCAACTTAAGCTTCTAAACTAAGAACCAAAGGATCCAAATCATTCCAAAACTTTTCCGAAACGAATCTAACCATCTCCGCAAGTCATAAAATTACAAATTCACATATGGGAAGCTTCAAAAGGGAAAACAAGGCTCAAATACACAAAATGACCGATTAGATCGTTATAGAGGGTAAGGATTTTACCTATCCAGAGACGATGATTGAACTAGCCGTTTGAGACTAGCGGACCTCCGGACAAAACCTTTACCTAAATGTAGGGCGTTTGACCTCTGGACCATCAACTGTCATGGTGACGTCAAGATTCTTACGAATTTGTGGCTGCATGCTGATAGCATCAAGGACAAGGATAGAGTTTTGGAAGCTCCAAGGCCATTTACAAGATCTCAA
>AWOL01S0025601.1:695-23033 GCA_000715115.1 Nicotiana otophora
TGCTTCTCTTGATAATATTCAAAGGTTTAATAGAGAATTGAAGAGAAATATTTGATGAAGATCACTGTTTTCCCTCTAGGACTCTCTCTCTCTCACTCTAAAGATATTAGTGTTTGCTCAAAAACTATCTATGGGATGTGTTTTAACGGAATTAAGAACTTAGTGATAGAATCTTACCTCTTTGGATGAAGACCTAGGGTGCTTCTCTTAATAATCTTCAAAGGTTTAAGAGAGAATTAAAGAGAAATTTTTGATGAAGATCACATTCTCCCTCTAGGACTCTCTCTCTCACTCTAAAGATATCAGATATCTGCTCAAAAATGGTCTATGGGATGTGTTTCAACGAAATTGGGTTGTGTTTAAACATACCAAAAATGAAGCTATGGAACAGGTTCTACGGTCGCATATGCGACCGCATAATGGTTATGTGGTCCGCAAAATGACCGCGAAATTGGGGTGCCAAACTTGGAAAGGAAAAGACTAGGTCTACGGTCACCATGCGGCCTGCAGACCTATTCTGCGGTCGCATAATGCCTTGCAAAGCAGTTCTGTGGTTGCATAGTGCAATGCAGAACCTCCCTCCAAACAAATCTAAGGATGATTATACGACCAAAGTGCAGCCCACTAAACGGTTATGCGGTCGCATAATGACCGTGAAATTGACAAAATAAATGCCCCAAAAAACTGCCCCTACTTTGGCATCACGGAATTCGGGTTTTTAGGAACAATGTTATGGGGCCTTACATACATCGTCTTCCCGGGGTCATGTATCTTTTGTTCCTTGTGTATTGTGCTTGAGGTATAGCCGAGGCCTTATTGCCGACATTTTCATAGTACTCTTCTTTATCTATAGAGGCTCCGTAGACATAGTGTGGGTTGTATATTGGTGCTAGGAAGGTAAAACAATGTTATGTTGTGGTTGTATTAATTGTTTTATTTCAGACTATCAAAAATGTGTGTGAAATTTGAGACTTTAAAATGATGAAACTATTAGTAATGAATTGGTATTGTAGACATGATCACATTATTGGCAAATTAATGAAAATATGTATTATCTCCATTTATATATGAGTTTGGGTAGAAGAAATCTAACAGGCTTGCTCGGCTGGGTTCACTCGGTTGGGCGCTGGTCGCGCTCCCCAATTTTGGGGCCTGACAAACTTGGTATCAAAGCCAAAGGTTTTAAAGTGTCCTAGGATGTCTCGGAGCCGTGTCTAGTAGAGTCCTTCTTATCGGTGCGTTGTCGACCACATCTATAATTAGGATTCTACATGGGCATTTTGGAATAATACCCTTCTTTCATGTTCTCGATTGTGCGATAAAGCTGATTGTAAGAATGTTCCTTCTTTAACTCATGCTCTAACTTTCAGTATATGGCACCTAAGAAGAAGGCAAGAACTGGCCAAAGAGCCAATGTTACCCTAGGAGTGGGAGTTGATTCTATATTTAATGATTCGGGTGAGCAACCAACGAGTCGGAATATTCCTCCAATTACTACGTTTCCTGACTCTACTACAACTTATCAGATCGCACTTGTCCCTACACCTACTGAGGGTGCAACGGTCCCTCCAACTGATATACCAATTCCAGCTTCTGATTCTGGTGTTTCTAATAGTGATCTAAGGGGAGCCATACAGATGTTGGCTTAGATAGTGGCTTCCCAGGCCCTGAGATCAAATGTTGCACCCACTTCTTCCAGTCAGCCAAGGGATTTCGCTAGTTCCAGGGTGAACAGGTTTCTCCAGTTAGATCCTCCAGTGTTCACGGGTACTAACCCAGAGGAGGACCCCTAGGACTTCATTGATGCGATGCACAAAACTCTCTAAGTTATGCGTGCTACTGAGATGGAGGTAGTGGAATTGGATTCCTACCGCCTGAAAGAGGTGGCATATTTTTGGTTTGAACTGTGGGAGGAGTCCCGTGAAGAAGGGAGCTCTTCGGTGAAGTGGGGTCAGTTTGCCAATGCCTTCATTGATCATTGCTTGCCTACCGAGATTAAGACAGCCTGTGCTACTAAGTTTGAAAACTTGAGGCAAGGTAGCCTGAGTGTGTGGGATTACCATATGAGATTTGCGTACCTGTCCAAGTATGCTATTTACATGTTGCCCACTATGGAGGCTAGAGTGTGTCGGTTTGTGCAGGGCCTTAGTCCCTTGGTAATTAATGAGGCCACTACAACTACCTTAAATTCTAATATGAACTATGGTAAGATATTGGCATTCGCTCAAGCCACAGAGATCCTCTAATTGAAGAACCAAATGAAGCGAGAGGGTAGCAATAAGGCCCGGTCTACGGGCAACTTTGGTGGTTTTTCTGGTGGTTGCAGGTCAACATTCAAGTGAGGGTCGTCAAGGCCATCTCAGTCCTTTGCTCAGTCTTCGGGTAGTGCACCACAAGCAGGTCCCAGTCAGCAGCAGCAGTGGAGTCATTTTAGGCCCAATCAGGGCAACATGGGCTCCTATCAGCAGGGCCGTCATGGAGGTATGAGGTCGATTGTACTCATACTACACTTCTGCACCTTGCGTGTAGATATTGGCTGCTGATGTTGCTGTGTTCGATGGAAGCTTTATTTGAAGATGTACCTGCATCTCGGTTATAGCTGCCTTTTGTTCGTGGTAGCTTTAGATCTATAAAACTATGTTTATGTACTTTTCAAACAGACGATATATTTATTTTATTTCATCTTTATAAACACTATTCTTAGAGGCTCATGGTTTGAACTACCAGTCCTTGGGAAATGTATAAGATTCAGATAAAAGCTTTACTTAACTGTCTTATTAAATATCATTGGAATTGGATAGTTGTTAATTGGCTTACCTAGTGGTTGGGTTAGGTACCATCACGACTAGCTGGATTTTGGGCCATGACAAAAAGCCATGGCCCGTCGCATAGCAGACTTCTTACTTTATTAATAAGAGTGAAGGATTGTACTAACTACAACAGAAGGAAACCACAACATAATAATTCACTCATGATCCTCCAAAGCTAGATACTAGTCTCACAAAGAGAATAAATCATCATATCCCGCAGAAAAGTTTTCGAGTCAAGAAACTAATTGACTATCTTCAAATGGAAATATGGAAGAATGTTTATCACATAGGACAAGATATATTACAAGTTTCAAGATGTCTTTCCTTTAAATTCAGCTCCAAAAATACTTTATTTGCTTTCTAAGTAAGGTTAATTATAGTTCCACACTTTCCATTGACAACATGTTTTCTTCATAATTGTCAAACTGAATGATATTTTCTTTCCATTTTACTCCTTATTTCAGTAAGGTAGAGGCTTCATGTTTTTGTTTTTAACATGCTAAACTCGAGAAAGAATTCTCCTTATCTTTGAGATGGTGTATGCCAAAAGATAACATTAAATTTTCCTATTCCAATTTTTGTGTTGCATAACTTAAAAACTGAAAGGGGGAAAGATGAGGAGAACCTTTATATTGACAAAATCTCACATTTTTATAGTCTTGTCCATACTCCCTGAATAAAGAATTTTCCTCTTTGAATCCAACGTGATCCCTGTAAAAGCCTGTTTCCCAAAATCCATTTAATTAATAGGTGAATCTACTGAAAACTCTACCGCTTCATCCGAGCTAGACAGCGTATATGTGTTAACAATAACAATACTCACTAAATAAGTACAATTAAAAGATTTTTAACCCACTAAAGATAACTAAAACACATTATAACAATAAAGACTATACAAATGGATAGAGGAAATACGATCAGTGTCACGACCCAAACTCCTTCCGTAGAACGTCGTGACGATACCTAGTCTCTACGATTAGGTAAGCCTAACAAATTGCGGAAATGACAATATGAAAGTAAAACATGGCAACTAACATCAGTGGATAACTGAATAACTAGTAACAATGCCGCTCGGCATGTACAGTAACCAATACTCTATAATTCACATTCTTCCCAAAATCCGGAACATCATGTGTCACAAGCTACTAAAAGGAAATAGTATCTCTATACACCAGAGTCTAACAACAAGAAATACAGGAAGTGTTTGACACGGGAAGAATAGAGGTAGACTCTAAGGTCTGCGGACGTGGAAGATATACCTTGAAGTCTCCAAAGCCGTGTCAACTCGCTGGTAATGCGGCTGATAACGAGCATCTGAATTTGCACACAAATCATGTGCAGAAGAGTAGCATGAGTACACCACAATTGGTACCCAGTAAGTATCAAGCCTAACCTCGGTAGAGTAGTGACGAGGTTAGTTCCGGGCCCTACTGGGATATAATAACAAGACAGATGATGTAATAAAAATGAAGTAGAAATGGAGAAATTAACAGCAAGAATTCAAAGAGAAACAATAACACAGGAACAATGTGATAACAAAAGGGGGCGCTCCCGAGATACCGTCTCGTAGTCCCTAAAGTAAATATGTAGGGAGATCTCCCGAGGAACCATCTCGTATTCTCAAAATTAAATTTACAGGGATAACTCTCGAGGTACCGCCTCGTAGGCTCAAAAGTAAATATGCTGGGAGAACTCCCGAGGAAACACCTCGTAGTCTCAAAAGTAAAAGTGCAGGGAGAACTCCCGAGGAACTGCCTCGTAGTCTCAAAAGTAAAGACACAACTCAAACCGATAAATGCAACAGTTAACAGCAAGATTTCTACAGTTATACTGATAAAGAACAAGGAAAAAGCAGGAATCAACTAGGCATGCTTAACGAAGTTCAAATAAATAGCTAAAGCATGTAGACATGCGATATTAGACTAAACAGGATATCCACACATAATGGGATTACTCGTCACCTCACGTACACGACGTTCACATATCACCCCAGTACCAAATCCTAAGGGGATTTTCCCCACACAAGGCTAGGCAAACCACTTACCTTGAACCAAGCTCAATCAATCGGTAACAATGCCTTTTCCATGAATATCCGACTCCGAATGGCCCAAATTTAACCACAATCAATTACATACCATAAATACAACTATAAGAAACTAATATAATTAATAAAATCAAAGCTAAAGCAAGAAGTTAGAAAATCGCCCCAAAACATCTCCCCGGGCCTCGTCTCGTAATAGGGCAAAAATAACAAAATCCGAAATCCCATTAACTCACGAGTCCAACCATACCAAATATATCCAAATCTGACCTCAAATGACCACTCAAAACCCAAAATCAAACTCTTCAAATCCCTAGCCTCAAACTCCTAAATTCCACCGTAAATACACACTAACTAGGTGGAAAAATAAATGGGGAAGCAATATTATTGATGAAAAATGAATACAAGAAGCTTACCTCAGTAATATCTTCGAATACCCTCTCAAAAACATCCAAAGTCCGAGCTCAAAATGATAAAAATGGCCAAAACTCTTGAAGTCTCGATTAAGTGGGTTCCGCCCAGGCATTTCCGCACCTGCAAAGCCTGGGCTCGCACGTGCGCGTCCGCTTATTCGGCGAAAAGAGCGCTTCTACGCAAACCACTTACTCCCCTCTACCTCAGCACCTATGACGAAGGGGTCACACCTGCGAGTGCGCGCCTGCGGAATCCTGTCCGCTTCTACGGTCTCTCTTCGCACATGCGATCAGCCTTGCACATCTGCGGGTATCGTAGATGCAAACTTTACCACACACCTGCGACCCCTGACCAATCCACCTAACTCTGCTTCTGTGCCATATTTCTCGCACCTCTCGCACATGCGGTCAGCTTTGCACAGGTGCGAGTACACCAGAACCAGGAACTTCGGCCGTTTGCCCAAGTCCAAATTCAAACCGTTAAGCATCCGAAACACACCTGAGGCCCCCGGGACCTCCATCAAACATACCAACCATTCCTAAAACACCACACGAACTTAGTCGAGCCCTCAAATCACATCAAACAACAACAAAAACATGAATCACACTCCAATCAAAACTTAATGAACTTGAAACTATAAATTTCTACAACCGATGCTGAAACCTATCAAACCACGTCCGATTGACCTCAATTTTTGCACACAAGTCATATTCCACATTATGGACCTATCCAACTTCCAGAATCAGAATCCGACCCTGATATCAAAAAGTCCACTTTCGGTTAAAATCTCCAAAAAAAATCGACTTTTGTCAGTTAAAGCATAAATCAGCTACAGACCTCAAATTCACAGTCCGGACACGCTCATATGTCCAAACTCACCCAATGAAGCTACCAGAACTGACAAAACTCCATTCCGAAGTTGTCTTCATATAGTTCCGACTATGGTTAAAATTCTAAGACTTAAGCTTCCACTTTAGGGATTAAGTGTCCCAACTCACTCCGAAACTAAAAACAAGACCTCCCGGCAATTCGCATAAGCAGAAACAGATACGGGGAAAGAAGAAAATAGGGGAACGGGGCTATTACTCTCAAAACGACCGACCGGGTCATTACATCCTTCCCCTCTTAATACAATCATTCGTCCTTAAACGAGCATAGAGACATACCTGAAGTGGTGAAAAGATGAGGATAATGGCTGCGCATATCATGCTCGATCTCCCAAGTCGCCTCCTCGACTGGCTGACCCCTCCACTGAACCTTCATGGAAGCAATATTCTTTGACTTCGGCTTTCGAACCTGCCTGTCCAAAATAGCCACTGGCTCCTCAACATAAGATAGATCCTTGTCCAACTGGACTGAGCTGAAATCCAACACATGAGCCGGATCGCCGTGATACTTCTGGAGCATAGAAACATGGAATACTGGCTGGACCCCTACAACACTGGGAGGCAGGGCAAGCTCATAAGAAACCTCTGTATGGATCCACAAGACTCCAAAACCCTGTCTTGTGACTCACGACACCTAAGAACCTAGAGCTCTGATACTAACTTGTCACGACCCAAACTCCCTCTGTATAACGTCGTGACGGCACCTAGTCTTTACGACTAGGTAATCCTAACATATTGCGGAAATAACAATACGAAAGTAAAACTTGGCAACTAATAGTGATGGATAACTGAATAACTAGTAACAATGCTGCTCGGCATGTACAATAACCGATACTTTATAATTCACAGTCTTTCCAAAACCTGAAACATCATGAGTTACAAACTACTAAAAGGAAATAGTATCTTTATACGCCAGAGTCTAAGAAAAAGAAATAAAGGAAGTGTTTGACACGGGAAGAATAGAGGGGGACTCCGAGGTCTGCGGATGCGACAGATATACCTTGAGGTCTCCAAAGATGTCTCGACTCACTGGTAATGCGACTGATAACGAGCATCTGAATTGCACACAAAACATGTAGAGAAGAGTAGCATGAGTACACCACAATTGTTACTCAGTAAGTGTCAAGCCTAATCTTGGTAGATTAGTGACGAGGTAAGGTCCGGGCCCTACTAGGATATAATAACAAGACAGATGATATAATACAAATGAAGTAAAAATGGAGAAATTAACAGCAATAATTCATAGAGAAAGAACAACACAAGAACAATATGATAACAACAGGGGCTCTCCCGAGATACCGTCTCGTAGTCCCAAAAGTAAATGTGCAGGGAGATCTCCCGAGGAACCGCCTTGTAGTGTCAAAAGTAAATGTACAGGGAGAACTCCTGAGGTACCGCCTCGTAGTCTCAAAAGTAAATATGCTGGGAGAACTCCCGAGGAACCGCCTCGTAGTCTCAAAAGTAAAAGTGCAGGGAGGACTCCCGAGGAACTGCCTCGTAGTCTCAAAAGTAAAAACACAGCTCAAACCGATAAATACAACAGTTAACAGCAAGATTTCTACAGTTATACTAATAAAGAACAAGGAAAAAGCAGGAAATCATCTAGGCATGCTTCATAAAGTTCAAATAGGCAGCTAAAGCACATAGACATGCGATATTAGACTAAACAGGATAGCTACACATAACAGGATAGCTCAATTAAGAATGAAAAACAGGCTAATACTCATTTAAATGGTATAACTCAATTTAAAGTAAGAACAAATTACTACTCAGTAAAAGAAATCGGGTTTTACAACATATAGCTCATCTATGTACTCATGTACTCGTCACCTCACGTACACGGTGCTCACATATCATAACGGTACCAAATCCTCAGGGGATTTCCCCCACACAAGGTTAGGCAAGCCACTTACCTTGAACCAAGCTCAATCAATCGGTGACAATGCCTTTTCCATGCATATCCGGCTCCGAATGGCCCAAATCTAGCCAAAATCAATTACATACCATAAATACAACTATAAGAAACTAATCTAATAAATGAAATCAAAGTTAAAGCAAGAAGTTAGAAAATTGCCCCAAAACGTCTCCCCGGGCCCACGTCTCAGAATCCGGCAAAACTCACAAAATCCAAAAGCCCATTCACTCACGAGTCCAACCATAAAAAATTTATCAAAATCCGACCTCAAATGACCACTCAAAACCCAAAATCAAACTCTTCAAATCCCTAGCCTCAAACTCCCAAATTTCACCTTAAATACACACTAACTAGGTGGAAAAATAAATGGGGAAGCAAGATTATTGATGAAAAATGAATAAAATAAGCTTACCTCAGTAATATCTTCGAAAACCCTCTCAACAACCTCTAAAGTCCGAGTCAAAATGATAAAAATGGCCAAACATCTCTAAGTCTCGCTTAAGTAGGTTCTGCCCAGGCATTTTCACACCTGCGGAGCCTAGGCTCGCACCTGCACGTCCGCTTGTGCGGAAAAAAGAGTGCTTCTGCGCAAATCAGTTACTCCCATCTGCCTCCGCACTTGTGATGAAGGGGTCGCACCTGCGACTGCACGCCTGCGGAATCCTGGCCGCTTCTACGGTCTCTCTTCGCACCTGCGATCAGCCTTGCATATATGCGGGCATCGCAGATGCGGCCTTTCCCATGCACCTGCGACCCCTAACCAATCCACCCAACTCCGCTTCTGCGCCATATTTCTTTCACTTGCGGGCTCGCATCTTCAGCCATTTGCCCAAGTCCAAATTCAAATTGTTAAGTATCTGAAACACACCCAAGGCCCCCGGGACCTCAACCAAACATACCAACCAGTCGTATTACACCACACAAACTTAGTCTTCCCCTAAAATCACATCAAACAACAACCAAAACACGAATCACCCTCCCATCCAAACTTAATGAACTTGAAACTTCAAATTTCTACAACCGATGCCGAAACCCATCAAACCATGTCCGATTGAACTCACATTTGGAACACAAGGCATATTTAACATTACGAACCTACTCCCACTTCAAGAATCGGAAGTCAACCCCGATATCAAAAAGTCCAGTTCCGGTCAAAATCTCCAAAAATTCGACTTTCGCCATTTCAAGCCTAAATCAAATACATACCTCAAATTCACAGTCCGGACACGTTCATAAGTCCAAAATCATCCAACGGAGTTAACAGAACCGACGAAAAGTCCATTCCGGACTCGTTTTCACATAGTTCCAACTATGGTCAAAATCCTAAGACTTAAGCTTCCGTTTTAGGGACTAAGTGTCCCAACTCACTCCGAAACCAAAAACAAGACCTCCCGGCAAGTCACATAAGCAGAAATAGATATGGGGAAAGCAGAAAAAAAGGGACCGGGGCTATTACTCTCAAAATGACTGGCAGGATCGTCATAATCAGACCTGGAGACTTCGATTTTGATCGACGAATAGAAGCAATCACTATTAGTCCAATAATGCAAATATGTACATGTGTCACCATATGTACATTTCCCTTTAATCGAATTATTGCAATTCACTAATGTACGAATTTTTAGAAAATGAGAGGAAGATAAATACATCATAGAAATCAGTAAAGTCCAAATTAGTATACATACATTTCACAGATGCATGGAACTAATGATTAATCATCACACACACACACACACACACACATATACATACAAGCATATATTTCATCAATGGACCCAAAGCTTATGCTAAATAAAATACAGTTGCTACAGTTGTAATGGATAAAATGCAATTAAGCCAAAAGTGCTACACTTGTTGGGATCACTACATGCATGCAAGAAGAGGAAAGTATACCTGAGGGATTAACTGATGGAGAAAGGAAATCCAATTTCTCCTGGATTAGCTTTAAATTCTTAGTAGTTTCCGCCTTCGACTCCCGTATCTCCTGAAGAAGTGCCAACAAATGCTCTTGCTAAGTATCCAATCTTTTGGAAGTATTCGACATAAACTGGAGGAGCTGCGTTCCGAGCACATGAATTTCAGGATTTGAATCTGACATGATTGAACGACGGAGCCCTTACCTCTTGGTACCTGAACGACTAGAGGAATTGGCGTGAATGGAAAACTTAAAATCATCCCTTTTGTCTAAGCCGTTTCTTTTTGTTCAAGTAATAGGTTCGAAATCTACATATATGAATCTATATCTATCTATATCTATACTATATTAAAAGCATGAAACTTCTTNTTTTACGAGGAAAATGACAATATAGCCGCCCTAGTGATCGAGGTGCCTCAGGCTGACCTCGAGGAAGCACCAATTGCAAATCCCGTTGATGTCAGTTCACATGTCGCCCTAAACGCAAATTTGGGCATTGATGCCGAAGGTAGCATATGCAGAGAAGTTCGATCAGGTGGTCGAGGTACGGAGGGTAGAGAAGATGGTGGAGTTAGCCTCCAATTGATATTCGAAATGTTACAAGCTCAATAAGCCGCTATAGCACAACTACAAAATAAGCACCAAACACCGAGTAGGATCGAACCAAAAGTCGTTCACAGGACCGAGCTTGTGCCGAAAAGTTCGAACGCCAACGAATCGGGGACTAACCCTGCCATTGTGAAAATGCTCGAGGAGCTCACTAAATGGATTTNTATGCCTAATATTTAAAAGGTCACATGTTTAGGACTTTAAATAAGTAATATAATTTTCCATGTTTAGTTCTTGTAGAAGTTGAAAAATATCAACCACGAAAGATTAGCTAAAGTTGANTAATCGGGAGAAAAGAAAATCGAGTCAAATGACAAGAAAGTGTAGACATAAAACTCCCGGGTTGACCAAATACCGGGGGCACCACCGATTCTAAAGGGTATGGGTTCAAAAAAATTTGTACAAAAGCCTTTCCCTCCAAGTGCATCTCGGAACCCATTCCGAAGAAATTGCGTATGCCAGAAATTCCTAAGTATAATGAGACCATCTACCCTAATGAACATGTCACTTCTTATACATGCGCAATAAAAGGAAATGACTTGGAAGATGATGAGATTGAATCTGTTCTACTGAAGCAATTTGGAGAAACCTTGTCGAAAGGAGCAATGATATGGTACAACAATTTGCCGCCTAATTCCATCGATTCGTTCGCCATGCTTGCAGANAATAATGGTTAATACTTTAGAAGTTATCCCTTTCTTGCACCTAATGTTTTTGTTAAATCTTTATATTGGTCTTTAAACCCGATTAATATTTTTTTATTATATTACATAAATTATTTTTTTATTTGAATAATGTAATATAATAGTAATCCTTTTCATGTTATTTTATGTGAACTATAATAGTACATATTATATTTGAACAACTTTTCTCTCCTAACAATATTTATCTAATTAGTAACATTTTATGTATAATAACTTTAAAATTACACTCAATAATTAAAACAAATGACATTTAATATTTTGAAAATATAGAAGATAAATAGAGAGGGGGCGAGAGAGAGACTAGAAAAGTTGTATTTTGTTTGAAAAGTAGTATTTGTATATACGGTTAAAATCGGGCCCACCCGATTTTACTATTTGACCTAGACCGGGAGGTTGCATCGAAGGACGACCTCGTAATGGAACAGACTAAATCACAAGGATAAGGTACCGAGTTCAGCAGCGAGGTACCTCTTGAGATCGAGGCTAGTAGCGATCGAAGCCAAATGAGACAGACATCGAGCAAAGATCGAAGATAACATAATAACAGAAAGGCGAGGTATCTATGATTGGTCGAGGATCATGGCGTAAATCTCGGTGACTGGTTGAGGATCTTGGCGTAAATCTCCGAACGGATCGAATTAGAAATGGTTTAGCTAATCGTGAGATTTCCTTCTGTAATTAGAATTATACCATAGGTGGAATTCCTCTACTATATAAAGGGGGTTCTAATCATTTGTAAGACACAGTGGACTGACACAAAAGCAATGTAATTCTCTTTATCGTTTATAGTATTGCTCATCCGCTTGGTACACTTTAATTGTTCTTGCATCAACCAGTTCAAGGGTGTCCAAACTTGAGGGCTGAGTTCCATTCTAACATTGGTTTGCTTTACTTTATTGTAAATTTCTATTACGCATCCTCACTTTTATCAATTGGTATTAGGTGGAATCACGTGTCCTTGAAACCACATTATAAGTTTAATGGTTATCCAATTTTAAGGGTAGACAGTTTGGCGCCCACCGTGGGGCTAAGGATAATAGTNAACCTTGTCGAAAGGAGCAATGATATGGTACAACAATTTGCCGCCTAATTCCATCGATTCGTTCGCCATGCTTGCAGATTCCTTCGTAAAGGAACATGCGGTGAGATAAAGGTTGCGACTAGAAAATCCTACCTCTTCAAGGTGAAACAAAAAGACAACGAAATGTTTAGGGAACTCATATCTCGGTTCCAGATGGAACACATGGAACTACCACTGGTCACAAATGATTGGGCTGTTCAATCCTTTACTCAAGGTTTGAATGAACGAAGTTCGGTGGCATCACGACAGCTAAAGCAGGATTTAATTGAATATCCAGTGGTAACTTGGGCCGATGTATATAATTGGTACCAGTCAATGATCAGGGTCGAGGATGATCAATCGAGGACCCCTTCCGGTTCCGCTAATCCAAACAGGATCGTCGGCAGAACTCAAAGGGATAGCGACAGAGAACCTCGGTCGAGCAGAGATCGATATCAACCATACAACGCAGATCATCGAAACAGTGGCCCATGATGCAATCCCATCCAAAATGATTGAAGGAACAATCAAAGACAGAGCTCTCGAGGGCTCATGAGCAAAAGTGTCTTCGATAAACATGCCAATCCCATAGAAGCACCACGATTATCAGAATACAACTTCAGCATCGAGGGATCAGGTGTTATGTCAGCCGTTAGGAGAATCAAAGATACTATATGGCCCAGACCCCAACAAAACCGATCCATACCAATGGAACCCCAATCAAATAGGCAAATACCGTGGTACACATGGTCATAAAACTGAAGACTACAGACAACTAAGGGAGGAGGTGGCCCGTCTATTCAATGAGGGTCACCTTCGAGAATTCTTGAGCGACCAAGCTAAAAATCATTTCAGAAATAGGGATGCAAACAGGAAAAACCAGCAGGAACAAACACAACACGTGATTCACATGATTGTTGGTGGGGTGGATATTCCTCAAAGGCCCGTGTTCAAACACACTAAAGTATCAATCACCAAGGAAAAACGAACTCGAGATTATGTGCAAGAAGGCACTTTATCATTCCATGATGAGGAAGTAGAAGGGATCTCACAACCCCACAAAAATGCTTTGGTAATCTCTATCCTTATGAATAAAATTCAAGTTAAACGTGTTTTAATTGATCCAGGAAGCTCGGACAATATTATTCGATCGAGGGTTGTGAAGCATCTCGGCCTACAAGATCAGATTGTACCCGTAGCTCGGATTCTCAATGGCTTCAACATGGTGAGTGAAACAACTAAAGGTGAAATCGTCCTACCTATAAATGTAGATGGAACTATTTAAGAAACAAAGTTCCATGTGATCAAAGGTGATATGAGATACAACGCACTTCTTGGAAGACCCTGGATTCACAACATGAGGGCGGTCCCCTCAACCCTTCACCAAATGCTGAAGTTCCCAATATCGGATGGAGTAAAAATGATGTATGAGGAACTACACTCTGCCAAAGAGATGTTCGCGATCGACGAAGTGATACCGGTATTAGTGCTTTTGTCAACAAAGGGATCGGAGTCCAAAGGAAAACAATAAGCTAAATAGCAACCACAGTTACCAGCTTCGACTCAATCGGGGAAGCAGGGAACGGACGAGGATGATGACTACTGGATCCCTCGATCTTTCATAATCCCCGAGGATTCTGACGCAACCAAATAGACAGTCGAGGAGCTGGAGCAAGTCATACTGATCTAACATCTACCCAATCGAAAGGTATACCTTGGTACAGGGTTAACCCCTGAGCTCAGGGAAAAACTCATTAAATTTCTTATCAATAATATGGATTGTTTTGCTTGGTCCCACCTAGATATGACAGGGAGCCCGCCGAAAATTGCTACACATCGACTGAGCTTGGACCCAAAGTTTTGCCCTGTAAAACAAAAGAGAAGACCCAAGTCCGAGGTAAAATTTGTATTCATCAAGGGCGAGGTAACTAAACTTCTAAAAATAGGATCCATTCGGGAGGTAAAATATACCGAATGGTTAGCAAACGTAGTTGTAGTCCCTAAAAAGGTAAATAAACATAGAATGTGTGTAGACAATAAAGATTTAAACAAGGCATGTCCTAAAGACTCTTTTCCTCTGCCGAATATCAATCGCATGATCTATGCCATGGTCGGCCACAAGATCAATAGTTTTCTCGATGCCTACTCCGGGTACAATCAAATACAAATGAACCCGGAGGATCAGGAAAANAAAATTTGTACAAAAGCCTTTCCCTCCAAGTGCATCTCGGAACCCATTCCGAAGAAATTGCGTATGCCAGAAATTCCTAAGTATAATGAGACCATCTACCCTAATGAACATGTCACTTCTTATACATGCGCAATAAAAGGAAATGACTTGGAAGATGATGAGATTGAATCTGTTCTACTGAAGCAATTTGGAGAAACCTTGTCGAAAGGAGCAATGATATGGTACAACAATTTGCCGCCTAATTCCATCGATTCGTTCGCCATGCTTGCAGANTTGTAGGAGACCTTCGATATACTAAGGAAATACAACATTAAACTCAACCCGGAGAAATGTGCATTCGGGGTCGGCTCGGGCAAGTTCCTCGGCTTTATTATATCAAATTGGGGTATCGAAATCAACCCCGATAATATCAAGAAAAATTGAAGACATTACAGTCGTGGACAATGTTAAGGCCGTAAAAAGATTAATAGGGCGCATAGCCTCCCTAGGCCGATTCATCCCGAGGTCTTCTGATAGAAGTCACAGGTACTTCTCAATGCTCAAAAAGAAGAACAATTTTGCATGGACCCCGGAATGCAAACAAACATTGGAAGAATTAAAGCGGTACCTCTCAAGCGCGCCATTGCTGTATACTACGAAAGCGGACGAGCAACGCTACTTGTACTTAGCAGTCTCGAAAATTATGGTAAGTGGGGTCCTAGTTTGAGAAGAACAAGGTACGCAATTTCCTGTTTACTATGTTCGTTGAACTTTACGTGAGGTCGAAACCCGGTACCCACACTTAGAAAATTAACTCTTTCCCTAAGAAGTGCCTCTATGAAATTAAAACAATATTTTCAGCGCCACCCGATCTGTGTGGTGACTACTTATCTCATTTGCAATATTTTGCATAAGCCCGAACATTCGGGCCGATTGTCCAAATGGGCCGTCGAGATCAGTAAGTACGATATTGAGTGCCGACCCCGAACGACCATCAAGTATCAAATCTTAGCGGACTTTATGGCCGACTGTATGCCAGCCCTCGTACCCGAGGTCGAAAAGGAACTGTTATTTAAGTCGGGAACATCATCGGGGAGTGGACCCTCTTCACAGACGGTGCTTCGAACGTGAAGGTGTCTGGGCTAGGCATCGTTTTGAAGCCGCCCTCGGGTAATACAATTAGACAAGCTATCAAAACTTCCAAATTAACTAACAATGAGGCCGAGTATGAGGACATGATTGCAGGTCTCGAGCTAGCTAAAGGTTTGGGAGCAGAAGTCATCAAGGCCAAATACGACTCCCTGCTTATGGTAAACCAAGTCAACAGAACTTTCGAGGTTCGAGAAGATCGAATGCATAGGTACCTGCACAAATGATAGGTGACTCTACATCGGTTTAAAGAATGGACCTTACAGCATGTGCCTCGATAACATAACAGCGAGGCTGATGCCCTTGCAAATTTGGGGTCATCAATCGAAGACGATGAGATTAGCTCGGGGATTGTCGTACAACTTTCAAGGTCAATAATCGAAGAAGGCCACGCCGAAATAAACTCCACAAGTCTAACCTGGGATTGGAGAAACAAATATATTGAGTACCTAAAGAACAGGAAATTTCCATCGGATCCTAAAGAATCGAGGACTCTACGTACGAAGGTCGCACGATTCACATTGGCCGAAGATGGAACACTATATAGAAGGATGTTCGATGGACCATCGGCAATATGTTTGGGACCAAGATATACTGACTACGTCCTATGATAAATCCACAAGGGCAGCTGTGGAAATCATTCTGGTGCCGAATCATTGGTTCACAAAGTCATCAGAGAAGGATACTATCGAGCCGATATAGAAAAAGATAAAAAAGCGTTTGTTCGAAAGTGCAACAAATGTCGAAGATATGCGCCGATTATTCACTAACCTGGAGAGCAAATTCACTCAGTCTTATCCCCATGGCCATTCATGCAATGGGGAATGGATATCGTCGGCCCTCTGCCATCGGCCCCAGGTAAAGCTAAATTTATTTTGTTTATGACTGACTATTTCTCTAAGTGGGTTGAAGCACATGCTTTCAAGAAAATTAGAGAGAAAGAAGTCATAGACTTCATCTGGGACCACATTATATGCCGATTCGGGATGCCTGCCGAGATCGTATCCATCAATGGAAAGCAATTCATCAGCAGCAAAGTGACAAAACATCTCGAAGATCACAAAATAAAGAGGATTCTATCGACGCCATATCATCCTAGTGGGAACGGACAGGCCGAATCAACAAACAAAACCATTATTCAAAATCTAAAGAAAAGATTGAACGACGCTAAGGGAAAATGGAGAGAATTATTGACCAAAGTCCTTTGGACGTATCGAACAATGTCAAAATCTAGTACGGGGTAAACATCGTTCTTTTTAGTGTATGGCCTTGAAGCTCTGATCTCGGTTGAAGTCGGGGAACCTAGAATCAGGTTTCGATATGCAATGGAAGAATAAAATCCCGAGGGTATGAATACAAGCCTCAAATTTCTAGATGCAAAACGGGAAGCCGCCCTCGTTCGAATGGCCGCATAGAAACAGTAGATCGAAAGGTACTACAATCGAATAGCCAATCTTCGACACTTTAAAATCGGGGACTTGGTTCTGAGGAAGGTCACCCTCAACACTCGAGATCCAAAGGAAGCAAAACTTGGATCGAACTGGGAGGGACCCGTATCAGGTCCTCGATATCATCGGAAAGGGATCCTACATACTTGGCACGATGAACGGCGAACAATTACCAAACAATTGGAACATATCACTCCTCAACCGATATTACTGCTAAGGTACGACCTTCTCTGTTTTTGTTTATATTTTATACTAACCATTTGCAGGTGTTTAATCGAAGACATCAAAGGATTCTTTAAACACAGAGTCCTTAGGTCTGAAAGTACGAGTTGCACTCTTTTTCCCTTAGACCGTGTTTGTCCCAAATGGGGTTTTCCGGCGAGGTTTTTAATGAGGCAACCATTGTTCATGCTAACTTAGAGCAATTCAACAGTATCCAAAGCTCTTTTACAATCAACCTCGAATATTGGGGGGCATCACCCTCGGATAGTTACAAGGAAAATACTTCGTATCGACATAGTCTCGATAGGTAAATTTTATGAAGGACCAAACGGCCAAATGAACCGTGTCCATGTAGATTACGCGAGCCCTAATGGAAAAATATGTACGCATGTATAATCTATTGAAAGAAGTATTTTTCCTTACCAGGTGTTCCATGCCTTAGAGAAATTTATACTTTACAATTTCATACTTATGATCTATTGTGGAAACTAGCTTAAGGGCCGATCACAACTGAAGTTCAAACAATTCACCCCACTCGGGGACTGACACTTCGAACAATTTTCAAGTATAGCAGGGAAACGAGCCTAAGGGGCAAATCCCAAACTAAAGTCTATGACCAAATTAACACGGTTGGGAGACGTTCGAATTCCGGTATAAAATAGGCCTTCAAATATTTTCATAAATCGGTTAAAAAGGCTACCCTCGGCTGAATTACTAAGGGTCCCAATAATATCGACCCTCGAAAAACCTAATGGGTACAAATTCATTCAAAGTCTCGAACATATTTATTTTATGCTAAGGCATTACGAAACAAAGTGTCTCGATAATATCGACCCTTGAAAACCCTAATGGATGCGGAACTGTTCGAACTCTCGAGCAAATCCCTTATTTCATGTTAAGGCACAGCATATTTTATATGATTAAACAATAAAAGCCGAAAAGGGGGAGAAAGCCATTCTTTTTACTATGGCCGTAGCGGCCTAATTCAAGAGCCTAAAGGGCCATTTTACTTTTGAGTTCATGAAATCATCCTCACTCAACTGAAACGTAAGGGTCACCCTACACCATGTTCGAGCAAGTATTCACTCGATTATAAAAACTACACTAGTCTGGCTTCGATCGAACTTATGAACAAAATTTTCATAAGGCATTAATGAAACCAAATTTTCAAATGGAAGAAAATGAAATAAAGAGAAGTCAGAAAGGAAAAGAGATCTTTATATATATGAGAATATTTACAAGGTCCGATCAGGGTCCTACATGAAAGACCAAAAGTGAAAAGTCCTAAGGTTCCTAATCTTCTTTGGGGGAAGCTTCTTTCCTGTCGAGGTTCTCCCCATTCTCGGACCCGCTCTTGCTGCCATCATCATCATCATCATCGAAAGAGGCCAGCATTTCAGCTTAAGCTTCATGCTCTCTAGCCTTTATTATCTCGCCGTTAAGATCAAAACCTCGAGCATGGATCTCCTCGAGGGTTTCCCTTCGAGATTGGCATTTTGCGAGTTCAGCAGTCCAATAGGCTCGAGTTTGAGCGATCTCGGCTGCCTCTCTTGCTTGGACTTGAGCGGCTTTAGCATCAGGCCGGTTGACGTCCACAATCACATATGCCTCGGCCTTTGCCTTTTCGGCTTTAGATTTGGCCTTTGCAAGTTTAGAAACCAACCGAGCCTTGAGATCCCCTATTTTCTTTGCCTGAGCCGAGCTTTTCTCCTTAATACCTTGAAGATGATTTTCAACCGATGACAATTGGGCTCGAGTAGTCTCTTTTTCTGCATCAAAGAGGTCCATACCTTCTTTCCACCCCAAGGACTCTGCCTTTATCATGTTGACCTCCTCGCAGAATTGCTCGATCTTCTCGACCTTCTGCTGTAGCTGTGAGATTGAAATATTAGCCACCATTCCCGAATCGAGCCTATGAGCTTTTAAGATTTTCATTACTTGCTCGATCAGGTCGGTCTTATCTTACTGAACCTTGGCCAACTTGGCTCGGAGGTCCTTGATCTCCTCTTCTTTTTGCCCACTGAGAAGTTTAAGGGAATGTCTCTCCTTCATGAGCCCTTGAAGGTTGGCCTCACATCGGCCCAACTCTGCTCGAGACCGAGAAAATGCTTCCCGATGAAGCACTGAGGCCTACATAGAAAAAAGTTAGACAAGAAGAGAAAAATGAACACAAGGGTAATACCAACAAGGGGATTTAAGGCTTACTCGATTCACAGCCCGCTGCGCTTCATTGAAAAGGTTCAATGGCTCACTCGAGTCCTTACTCGAGACCTCTAAGTCGCTCAGGCTGGTAACATCTTCAACCCAAGTAAAGTAATCACGGAAGGGGTCCTCCCTTCCGTGGGCTCCTTTGATGGAGAGGGTCTTCAAGGCCTAAGCCTCTTGAAGCATCTCCTCAGAAAATAAGGGGAGCAGCGGGGAGCCTCTAATTTCTATTGCCCCAAGTGGATCACTTGGGGCATTCTATCTATCTCTCCTTCCATCCTCGATGATTCAGGGACTTCGACAAAGTCTCTCCCCGAGACCCCCTCATCTCGAGATGGTGTCTCTGAAGCCTTCACCGATTNTGAAAGACCAAAAGTGAAAAGTCCTAAGGTTCCTAATCTTCTTTGGGGGAAGCTTCTTTCCTGTCGAGGTTCTCCCCATTCTCGGACCCGCTCTTGCTGCCATCATCATCATCATCATCGAAAGAGGCCAGCATTTCAGCTTAAGCTTCATGCTCTCTAGCCTTTATTATCTCGCCGTTAAGATCAAAACCTCGAGCATGGATCTCCTCGAGGGTTTCCCTTCGAGATTGGCATTTTGCGAGTTCAGCAGTCCAATAGGCTCGAGTTTGAGCGATCTCGGCTGCCTCTCTTGCTTGGACTTGAGCGGCTTTAGCATCAGGCCGGTTGACGTCCACAATCACATATGCCTCGGCCTTTGCCTTTTCGGCTTTAGATTTGGCCTTTGCAAGTTTAGAAACCAACCGAGCCTTGAGATCCCCTATTTTCTTTGCCTGAGCCGAGCTTTTCTCCTTAATACCTTGAAGATGATTTTCAACCGATGACAATTGGGCTNACCTAATGGGTACAAATTCATTCAAAGTCTCGAACATATTTATTTTATGCTAAGGCATTACGAAACAAAGTGTCTCGATAATATCGACCCTTGAAAACCCTAATGGATGCGGAACTGTTCGAACTCTCGAGCAAATCCCTTATTTCATGTTAAGGCACAGCATATTTTATATGATTAAACAATAAAAGCCGAAAAGGGGGAGAAAGCCATTCTTTTTACTATGGCCGTAGCGGCCTAATTCAAGAGCCTAAAGGGCCATTTTACTTTTGAGTTCATGAAATCATCCTCACTCAACTGAAACGTAAGGGTCACCCTACACCATGTTCGAGCAAGTATTCACTCGATTATAAAAACTACACTAGTCTGGCTTCGATCGAACTTATGAACAAAATTTTCATAAGGCATTAATGAAACCAAATTTTCAAATGGAAGAAAATGAAATAAAGAGAAGTCAGAAAGGAAAAGAGATCTTTATATATATGAGAATATTTACAAGGTCCGATCAGGGTCCTACATGAAAGACCAAAAGTGAAAAGTCCTAAGGTTCCTAATCTTCTTTGGGGGAAGCTTCTTTCCTGTCGAGGTTCTCCCCATTCTCGGACCCGCTCTTGCTGCCATCATCATCATCATCATCGAAAGAGGCCAGCATTTCAGCTTAAGCTTCATGCTCTCTAGCCTTTATTATCTCGCCGTTAAGATCAAAACCTCGAGCATGGATCTCCTCGAGGGTTTCCCTTCGAGATTGGCATTTTGCGAGTTCAGCAGTCCAATAGGCTCGAGTTTGAGCGATCTCGGCTGCCTCTCTTGCTTGGACTTGAGCGGCTTTAGCATCAGGCCGGTTGACGTCCACAATCACATATGCCTCGGCCTTTGCCTTTTCGGCTTTAGATTTGGCCTTTGCAAGTTTAGAAACCAACCGAGCCTTGAGATCCCCTATTTTCTTTGCCTGAGCCGAGCTTTTCTCCTTAATACCTTGAAGATGATTTTCAACCGATGACAATTGGGCTCGAGTAGTCTCTTTTTCTGCATCAAAGAGGTCCATACCTTCTTTCCACCCCAAGGACTCTGCCTTTATCATGTTGACCTCCTCGCAGAATTGCTCGATCTTCTCGACCTTCTGCTGTAGCTGTGAGATTGAAATATTAGCCACCATTCCCGAATCGAGCCTATGAGCTTTTAAGATTTTCATTACTTGCTCGATCAGGTCGGTCTTATCTTACTGAACCTTGGCCAACTTGGCTCGGAGGTCCTTGATCTCCTCTTCTTTTTGCCCACTGAGAAGTTTAAGGGAATGTCTCTCCTTCATGAGCCCTTGAAGGTTGGCCTCACATCGGCCCAACTCTGCTCGAGACCGAGAAAATGCTTCCCGATGAAGCACTGAGGCCTACATAGAAAAAAGTTAGACAAGAAGAGAAAAATGAACACAAGGGTAATACCAACAAGGGGATTTAAGGCTTACTCGATTCACAGCCCGCTGCGCTTCATTGAAAAGGTTCAATGGCTCACTCGAGTCCTTACTCGAGACCTCTAAGTCGCTCAGGCTGGTAACATCTTCAACCCAAGTAAAGTAATCACGGAAGGGGTCCTCCCTTCCGTGGGCTCCTTTGATGGAGAGGGTCTTCAAGGCCTAAGCCTCTTGAAGCATCTCCTCAGAAAATAAGGGGAGCAGCGGGGAGCCTCTAATTTCTATTGCCCCAAGTGGATCACTTGGGGCATTCTATCTATCTCTCCTTCCATCCTCGATGNAGAATTACTAAGGGTCCCAATAATATCGACCCTCGAAAAACCTAATGGGTACAAATTCATTCAAACTCTCGAACATATTTATTTTATGCTAAGGCATTACGAAACAAAGTGTCTCGATAATATCGACCCTTGAAAACCCTAATGGATGCGGAACTGTTCGAACTCTCGAGCAAATCCCTTATTTCATG